>ML675623.1:5819637-5893190 GCA_007922155.1 Mesoclemmys tuberculata | reverse complement strand
GTTTGTTTGTTTGTTTGTTTGTTTGTTTGTTTGTTTGTTTGTTTGTTTGTTTGTTTGTTTGTTTGTTTGTTTGTTTGTTTGTTTGTTTGTTTGTTTGTTTGTTTGTTTGTTTGTTAAGTCTGATTTTGAAACGTAAAAGGATTTTCAGAAGAGCTCAGGTCCTATTTAGATTTTCACAGAAACTCAGCTTGGCACACTGAGTGATACGCAGTTTTGAAAATCTGTCTCTCATATAGGTGTCTGAATGGTTACTGAGTTCTCCTAAAAATCTGGCCTTGCTCATGGATGCTCAGCACTTGAAAATCTGGCTCTGAGCTCCTTTGAAAATTTGATCCTTAGTTTTTAGTAACAACGGAAGATTACATTTGCATCTCAGTCTTCCATGAACATGACGTAATTGTGTGCTGTGATGAGAGACACTAGTTGGTTAACTTGGGCTATACTGTAAGATTGCTGAAGAGTTTAAAATGGAATTATGACAAGAAAATCAGGAAAAGGTTGTATTACATTCCTGTGCCCATGTTCAAATAGATCTGACACTGGTGTGTGCTGACAGCATAGGAATCTGAGAAGTAATGTGATTTAATTATTTACCAATATTTTAGTATTCTCAATGCTGTGGAAATCATATGGAATCATAAGTTGTCACAACTAGGTTTTCCTCAGTACATGATAGTACAGGGAAGAGAGCCGCATAAATACCTGGGTGGCTTGATAGTGCAGAGAATCCTTAAAAATACTTTACCTTTTCCCTGGTTGTTCAGAAAGTGAATTTTAGAAGGTGGAGAAACTGTTTCCATCTTCAACACGTTGGTATGTTGACGTGATTGCAATAGTTTAATGTAAGCATCTTTCTTATGATGAAACATAATTCTTTCCTGTGATAAGAGAGGCATCTCTTTTAATATAAGGGAAAATCCAAATGTTTATGTGAAAGGTGCATCATATGGCTAAGAAGATCTGTGTGGCTGGAATGGTGTATAGTATCCAGGATGTTGTTTTTGCGAAGTGTCAGTTTGTCTCCATGGGATATTTTATTTTAATGTATAGCTTTGTAATATTGTTTCAAACTCAGAGACATAGAATTAAAAATAAACAAACTGATTTTAGTAGCTTGAGAAATTAATATACAGGAAGAACCTATATATTAATATCTGAGTAAGGGAAATATATCCAAGTCATTTTAAGGAAGGATGATGCAGTTAAATCACAGGTCTGGGATACAAAAGGCCTGGGCTCTGTTCCCAGCTCTGCAGCAGAAACTAGACCAGAATTCAGGCAGTCTAGGGTAAATTCTTGGCTCTGTCTCAGACTTTCCTTTGTGACTTTGGGCAAGTCACTTTTAATTGCTCTGTGGCTCAGTTCTCTGTAAATTAGGGAGAGTAATGCTTACCTACTGCAGATGGCGGGTTGTAAAGATAAAATTCATTCATGTCCATGTGCTGCTAGTGACAGGAATCCTAGAGAACAGACCTAGTAAAAAATACAGAACCAGTTTTACAATTTTTTTTTTTATCAAAACCCCAAAATTTAAAAAAAATTCAACTGCATTGGTTAAAAAGCAACAAAAAGAAAAATAGCAAAAAAAATGGAGAAATGTGCAAAAAAGTTTCATCTAAATTTTTAATTTTTTTTGTTCTATCCTGTTAGAGAAGTTTATACAGCGGTTTTGGTTTTTTTTTTAAATTGTGGTTAGCTCTGTAAAGATCTCTACTAACTGGAAGACTGTCCCTTTGCTGTGTCAAAGCTCTGGGAAAGTTAGTTTTGAGCTGTCTTGCTAGCTTTGGTTTCCCCTTGTGGCAGTGCATAGTATCAGCCTTTGCTATCATCAATATTGATTTTGAGATTAGACCGGGTTATCACTAGATTAGTAGTGCCAGTTGAGAGTTTCTTCCCCCCACCAATATCTGATATCCACTTTGCAATCATGCATGTATGATGACAGTACTTTTGTTATCTCTGTCTTATTGATTCTTCTGAAGAGTTCTCACTCTTCTTTCCATAATCGCCTTCAGTTTGTCGGTAAAGAAAGCTGATAGCAGTTTTTGCATCTGTGCTGTCATAGCACAATATGTGATTCCGTTATGGTTAAAACTAAATGGAAAGGCTTAATCCAATAGAAATCCTTGCTATTTTATTTACCTCTCTCTCTGCCATCACATCAAGCTAAACTTGTAATGCAACTTCTATTAATACGTTTATTTTTTCCCTGTAACTCCCCGCAGCAGTTTTGACTTTTTGGATTTTGACATGGGAACACTTGGAAATGATGCTCCTGAAACTGCATAAGGCAGGCAAAGAGCCCTTACCTCTGTCACTTAAAAAGAAGAAAAATTGTACATTAATGCTGTGATCCCGCAAGTATTCGTGCAGGGTGCAGCTGGTGGTTGTACTGCAGCACGAGTATGAGGATGGGGTGTGCAGGGGGATGAGTGAAATTAATCACAAGGCTTACTGATTTCTTTTCTCAGAAGTGTGTAATGTGTGGGTGGAGAATAGATATGTCTGAGGAGCCATGGGTTTAAACAACAGCTTCTATCATTGCAATTAGTTTTTATATGTATTCAAGTAGTACCTAGGGCTTCAACCAAGACCAGGGCTCCAATGTAGTAGTTGTTGCACGCGCGCACAAGAGAAATCCTTGCCCAAAGAGTTTACAATCTAGATAATCATCACAAAGGATGGGAAGGAAAATAGAAGCATAGAGATGCCTTTACCTGAGGTCACATAGCATGGCATGGAGCAGACCTACGAATAGAACTCAGGTCACCCACATCCCAGTGTAGTGCTCTATGCTCAGGACCACTCTGCCTGTCTCAATCCCCTCTTAGGCCACCCTCCTGCTAAGAGGTTGTAATGCAATGCCTGCAGTGTCAGGCCTCTCACTGACACACCATTGGGCGCACCCACACCCTCTGAGCACTGTTGTTCTTCCATGTGTATGTGTGGTTGTCTGGCTTTGCTCTGTAGAGGACCACACACTGAATGTTCTCGCTCAGATATGATGCATTAATCAGGCTTTAGAGGACTAACTTCCTTTGGATAGGAATAAGTGGTTAATAATAGGCAGAACCCATGTGGTTTCCCCTGTGACTGCAGTATAATCTTAGAGGTTTAGCCTGTGAGGTATTAAACAAGACATCTGTCTTGAGCGTGTTTGAAGCAGGCTAAAGCAAGTCATCGGGATCCATCAATCTTCAGAACAGTGGATGGGTCCACCAGGTTCCTGGAAGCAGTCTCCAATGTTGGTTTTATTTCAGACTGACAAAAGAAACTTTATCATGTTCTCAGTGTCCCCTTATCTAGCCAATTAAATTCTCCCGGAGAGCTGAAAAGACCAGTCTGTGGTTCTTTTTGTTACAGTAGCCATAGTTAAATAATAACAGAATGAGGAGCCCTCGGTCAGACTGTAGTGCCCTGTAATGGTTATTGTCAGAGCTGGCTGCAGAGACAGTGGCTGGCATATATATATATATATAGGAGCTAGATTAAAAAACCCAGCCACGCACAGGCTTCCTCTAGGAGCTCTTCAGTATGTGTTAGACTATGTATATGTAATACCATGTGAGGTAAATGGCTTGCCTGGGAACAGGCTACAGTGAAAGGAATTTAGGGACAAAGTGGACAACAAGGTCCTTTGGCATTGGTCCTAAGAAAAGACTCAATCATTTACTGAGAGCAACACAAGTACTTGCACACTGTAAAATGTGTCAGAGAGAATCCAATAAAAACTTAACACTGATAGCTTTGCAGTGCTGTACAAACATTAACTAACTAAGCCTCATAATCCCTCTGGGAAAAGGTGTGGGAGGTTACAGATGGGGCAGTGGAGACAGAAAAGTTGTCTGACTTGCTCACCATGACACAGCAATACCTGAGTTTGTGTGAACATGATTTTTATTTCCTTCAGATCCAGTCCCATGAACAGCAGTGTCAGGCAAATGGGATCCTTGAAATTGCTCCAAGAACCAAATCTTATGTAGGATACAAGCCAACAAATATGCCTCCAGGCATGTGTAAAGACTGTGTAAGCATAATCTTATTTAATTGCCTGAAATATACCAAAGTGAACAGCAGTATAAGGCAAGCCACAAAATGGATGCTAGTAAAAAGATCCCTTTTTTTCTACTGTGACATCAGAGAAAGTGGGCTTTGTGTTTTCATCGAGGAATGCCTTCATCAAATGCTAGCCAGATTGTTGTTAGCCTGCTTTCTGTAATGCTGCAGTACAGGAGATGCTTAATGACGCATAAATGGAAGTGTCCTGAAAGCTACTTTGGATGTAAGGAAAGCCATCAGGCTTCAGTTAGTGATTTGCAACTAGGGTAAGGGACTGTTAAAGGCAAGTATGGATTTGGCTCTTTTGGCCTGGTGTACACCCGGGTAGGTCTAGTAAAGTAAAAGACACTACGCTGCTAGTCACTTATGACAACTGTTCTTGAGGTTGAAACTTGAAAGGAAGAACCTAATCTGAAGGTGACGGGAAACCACTGCAAACTCATTTTTATACTTTGGATAGGGGTAGCCAGGAGTTTGATTTTAAACAGTACCTGAAAAGCCAGAGTAAAGGATTGAGGCCAAGGGTGATTCAAGGGATTGTCAATAGGGTAGAGAGACTTTCTCTGGAAATCAGTGGGGTTGGGATACTCAGAGGAGTTAGGCATCCAAATCCTATTGAAATTCGTTGAGTTCTCCTTTGTACTCCTTTGAAAATCCCAGTGTAAAAGTCCTGTTTAATTAAGGATGGAGAATTTTGCCCTAAATCCAATCCTGTTTACATGGGTGATGGACATTTGTTCTTTCATGTGTTTAGAAGGACCATTTGTACATACGCTGCAGAATAGGCACGACCATGGGGAGCATGAGATGTTTTTGCTGGTTCTCCCGATATTTTAAAAACTGTTGATGAGTGGGGTGCAGGACTCATGCATTTTCACTGTTGGGCCTTCCTAGACTTTTAGAAACCATGTCCCATCAGGAGATCAGGGAGTGCTGTGGTCACCAAGCCTGATCTTGAAACAGTCACTGATCATGGTCCAACTGAAGCAAGTGCAGCAGGCATTTCATCCGTTAGTTCCTACGGTCTCTAACCCCTTCTAGGTGGGTTGCCAACAGTCCCTTATTGCGAGGGATGTCCCTTATTTTTTCATCAGTAAGCTCGGGAGTTGATGAGTGCTGTAAAAAGCAGCCAGAAATACCCCTGGCGAATGTGTGAGAGTGCTGCTTGTCGTTATTTATTAATAATGATAATCTCAGGCGGAGGAGGGGGGCCGGGGTGCTAAGAAAACAGTCCTTTATTTTTGAAATACAGGGTTGGCAACCCTAGATGCTGTGCTCCACTCTGGGCCCCAGATACACCGGTGACCCGTTCCTTCCAACTGTTTTCCCAACTGCAAGGAACTTTCCTCCCCTGCCTCTGTGATTGCCCCTCCAACTGCCACGGAAACTTCTGCCTTCCCGTCTCCCAACTGCCACAGAATCGTCCCTCCTCTCTCCCCCCTCCTCTGTGATATCACCCCCCAACTGCTCTAGAACCTTCCTCCCCCCAACTGCTTCAGAACCTTTCCCCCTGGCTCTGTGGTGTCCCCCCAACTGCCACGGAACCTCCCCCATCTCTGTGACCTCCCAACTGTCATGGAACCTTGAGCCAGGCCCCTTTCTGTGATCCACTCCCTGCTCCCCACTGGCCTCTTGGTTGCTACAAAACCTTTCCATGCGGGCACCCTCCACATCCCACCTGAGCAGGAGAAGAAAAGCAGGAGCAGATTCACCCCCAGCAGCATCCCCACCCACTGGCAAGTGTTTGCCCTCCTGTGACTCTAGTAATAACGATTGGCTGGTTTGGGTTGCTTTAAAAGAAATCCACTATGGAAAGATCCTGGTTTCTACAACTAGAAATGTATTTTTGGGGAGCTAATGCACATAAACTGGAGCCCAAGCTGTTGGATGTAATCAGTAAAGCACAAAGTGACACAGTCTCTCCCTGTTTGATGCTGCCAACCTCGAGATCCCCAGGAGCTCTTGAGCTGGAGTCCTCTCAGTTCAGATCAAGGGGCTACTGGCAGAGCCTTATGTGGGGAAGTCCTTGGCTGTGAAAGTTGCGTCTGCCCCTTTGTCAGCCAAGATCAGCGGTTGTTTGGCTTGCTGTGGTAATGGGACCATATATGTAAATTAGATAGTCTACTTGATTACACGTGTTGTCTGTGTTTGATGGTGTGAATTGTAAAGGTGAACGGAGGGTACCAATTATTGTACCAAATTATTGCATCAAAAGAATAAAGATAAATATCAGCTGAACCAAGGATAGATGGATTTGTTGTTGCAACTGTCAAACAAATATTGAAAACAGTGTAAAGGGACTATTTTTTTTCAACATTATTCTTTATATTGTGGTCATTGCTAGAGGTCTCAAACAAGATCAGGGCTCCATTGTGCTAGGTGCTGTACATACAGATAGAGATAGTCCCTGCCCCAAAGAATTTACAGTCTAAATAGACAAGACAGCATGGGAGGCAAAATGACTTGCCCAAGGTCACCCAGCAGGTTAGTGGCAGAGCCAAGAATAGAACTTCCATCCCAATCTAGTACCCTATCCAGTGGACTACACTGCCTCTTATGGCTGCATGCTTTGTTTATTCTTTTGTCTTTGTTAGAGCTCTCATTTTTTTCTCTCTTGCTTTCCGTTTCTTCTTCCTTTTTTCCTCTTCCCTGACCTTCCCCCATTCTTATCTGCTCTAGCAGTCTGTTTTGGGAGAAACGCAAATCCATCAGCCTGATTTAGCATCGGACTGTGAGCATCTTAAAAACTGTCCTTTGGAAAGTGACCTAATCTGCAGCAAAGAATGACAGTTAAATGTAATTATTGTGGTTGTTCGACCATGAAAACAACGTAGACGGTAGAAGTACGTGGAAGTTATCGTTGACATCACTTTCGGATGAATGAGCTATCAAAACTCAATAGTGATGCTTGTGAAAGCATCAGAGAGAGAGCATAAAATATGTTGAGTGTGATGTTTACACCGAGTCTGTGAAGTGCTTTGAGATTATTTATGAGCATTATTTTGCAGTCCTGAGTTTTCAATGAGAGGCTGTATTCTAGCATATAGGAGGGTTTTATAAAATACTTCACATAAATATATGAAAAATAAGCTAATCTAGATACACGTAATTCTCCTTCAATTCAGGTACTGTGGGATGGATTAGATGACCTGTTGAGGTCCTTCAACCCTACATTATATGAAATCAGAATGGTACTAAATAGGTGCCATGGACACAAGCATGCTGTTTTAGTTAAATAAAAGTTAAGCTTTAACCTCATTTGGGAAAAAAGTACCTTTTAATCACTTTGAAAAGAAAAGTATACCCATGCTGACATTGGCATAACATTATTCTGAAAGCTAAAGATGACTTTTAAAAAGGAGAGTGTGTGTGTGTGAGAGTGTGTGTGTGTGTGAGAGAGAGAGATGGTCTCACTCTACTGCCCGAGGGTCTGACACTTGCAAACATTCATCACAGTACTGTTACTCACACTTGTAATTTAATCCCATGTGAAAGAGTTTTCAGGTCTGGACCCTTATTAACTGCAGGGGAAATCTGCTTAATCAGAATATGTAAAGTAAACAAGGAAATTATAACATATATCCACATACATTTCCAAAATCTCCAGAGTTAGGTTGCTCTATAATCCTCAGGGGCTGTCATTTTAGGGCCTGATTGGCCCTGATCAATGTGGGCCATTTTAGGGCCTGCATGGGGTGGTGTGGAGTGCCCTCAGAGCCCAAGTCCTTACAGGATGGTGCCCTTAATGATGGTTCCAACAGGAAATGCAGTCTGACGCTTGCTGAGACAGGAAGCTCTGAACAGAAGCCAGAGACATGAAGTACTATTACAGGAGATTTCCCACAGTTCTTTTTAGGGAAAGTTTGCATTCTAGTTTCTGGCATTGTTTTGGGATTAGTAAATGTTCAGGTTTTTGTTGTCAATTGCAGAGCTATCAAAAGAATTCCCATGGAAATTTTCTGTTCTTTTTTGTCTTGACTCAGCTTTTCCTGTCTTGGTAATTCCCAGCAATGTGGGATATAAATATGGGAGTTTTAAGGAAATAATTGGTAGTGATTGTGTGCATGATCCTGCAGAGGTATTTAGGCACTTAACTTCCATTGATTTCGGTAGGAGTTGGGCATCTAAATGTCTTGAGCATCTGGTCTGTGTGACTCTATTAACATGCCTGGGTGTTTGTAGGGTTGGGTTCTTCGTCATGTTTCTTGTTGGATCAAGCGATTGGTATCTTTTTCTGTTCCATTTCAGTTGTTCTGTATTGTTATTTTTGGCATTAGCAATATAGACAAAATGGAGAAGGAGAAATAACTGCAATAAATGTCAAGCATGTGATATGTATGGGAAGATATCTCAGCAGCTTTTTAAAAACAGGTTTTCAAGTTTTCTTGTTTCCATGTGTTTATAAAATATCTTCTGCCTAGAGAATCTTATAATGTTTGTTTACTCGCCATTGTTCAGTGTCTAGCAGTCTGGGAACTTTCGTGATGTTTTTGACAGAAACAGAATACATCCTTAAGTTGCCCCCAAGTTTAGCAATAGGACAAAAGAAGTACAACAAAAGAGTCCATCGGCTATAGTAGTGGCTGCTTCCCAGAGGTGTGCAATTTTGGCCATTGGATTTGTATGAGGATCCACTGATCAGCTCCTTGTTGTCCCAAACCCATTCTGTGCTGCCATGGAGCACTGTTATAGCACACACAGCCATGAACTGCTGTTTCCTGCCCCAGTTCTTCCATATCAGGGGAATTCTCAATCTTGGATACTTCCTTCAGGGAGCCTTGCTCCAAAAGACAATCAGGGCCAATGTTTCTCCAGACAGGACTGATCTCTTTAGCTGTGTCACAGGTTGCTGTTTATTGAGAGAGAGCAATATTTCCATCAGGTTATTTTATAGCCAAACACAATCTAAATCTGTGCTTCTCAGGGAGTTTAAGTTGTTTGTGCCAGAAAGTGTGCTGGATTAATTTAGCTCATTTGTCTCTGGTGTAACTTCAGTGTTCCATATGAATCTGTGGCTGTGCTCAGCCAAAGCTGTGAAGTGTTGAGTGATAAATTCCCCAGCATGTATTGTTCAAGTAAGTTTACAGTAAAGTTGTTAGCTAGTTAGCAGTGACTGTGCTAATTATATTGGTGTGAGTGTAAACAGAAATTAATGCTGCGATGCTGTGTGTGTGGTGATCTGCTGCTTGTTGAAGTGTTTATGTTCAGTGTTGTTTTTCTGAGGTTTGGCTTATCATTTTCTCTTCTCTGGCTCCTCTGTGTAGAGCCCTTGTTATGTTGTCAGGAGAGCTACTATATTTACTACTTGGGACCAATTATGCCCTATGCAGGAAAATTCGTGGCCTGATTCTCCTCTCCCTGACATTGGTGTAAATTGGCAATAGTCCAACTAACATTAGTGGTATTAAACCAGTACAAAATCTATGTAAGTGAGGTAACAGTCAAGGTTCCTGTGTCTAACATTCCTCACGTTTTTTCCTTGTTTTTACGCTTTTGTAGCTCACAGGCTTTAATAGACCCTCCTGATTGACATCATTATAAGGGAGAGGAGGATCAGGTCCTGTTAGTTTTGTCTTGCAGTGTTTCTTGCTCATCATGAATGGGTGTCACTTTCAGAGAGTGGCGGCATAGCCTGAAAAGGTCTTTATAGAGACATCAAGAACACAGAGCCTTGGGAATCCTGTGCATCTCCTAAGCTGAGGTGGAAAGAGAGGAGGGCTGCTCCCTGAACCCCCAACTCCTATGTTAGGTCCCATAGAAGCCTTTTGTTGTTATAAGCACCATAATTCATGTAGACGTTAGAACCAGAGCCTGCGAATCACTGGACTTTTATAGGCCATTGACCTATGTCTTCCAGCCAATAAAACTTACTGACTTACCATGATTTAGGTAGGGTGTTCTCTTGGGGAGCCAAGCACTGATCGTACATCTCAGATGATCAGTTTCTTTTATCTCCATTTCCTTGAAGCCTGCTGTGTGGAAGGAGGACTACTGTGTGTGTATATGTATATAAGTTTTCCTTGTGACTGGAGAGAGAAAAATTCCAGGATTTGCCTTTTTTCTTTTTTTTTTTGTTTTTTAAGTTGAATTCTGAGATGGCGGTCAGGGTCAGATAACTCTGACCAGAAGGTAGACCTACAGACTCCTGAGAATCAGAATTTAGAGAAAGGATGGTCCAGTAGTTAGGGCACTAGTCCAGAACACAAAAGCCCCATGGTCAATTCCTAGCTCTGCCACAGATTTTGTGTGTGACTTGGTTAAGTCACTTAATCCCTCTGTGCCTTGATTCTCAGTCTGCAAGATGGGCATAATAGCACTGCCTTGTGGAATGCTGTGACAATAAGTACATGAAAGATTGTGAGGTGCTCGGATGCTACGGTGCTCACCATATAAAATGGATTGAGCACATACTATCTATCTCCTAGCAGAGTGATGCGGGGTCTGTGCTTTGAGCTGACCATGTTATTTTGAGTAAATGAGTACCATGTGTTCATTTGCTGAGCAAGCCCAGGCTGAACACAGCTTGCAAAGACATATTAGTGTGTAAATAAACACTCATGCTTATGTAGGCATATATCTGTGCCATACTGAGGAAAGCAGAATTTTTTTCTAGGCCTCTTTGGATGGAACTAAAGAAGTTGGCGCTGTGCTTTGTATCCAAGTCACACTAAATAGCATTCATTGGTTTGCATTTTAACTATTATAGGTAGCTATGTCCTTTTACTTTTAATTAATCTCCTCATCGTGTGCTATGTTAAATATTAAAATCACTCTAATCTCTTGTTAAATGTATTTAGACCTGTCTTTTATTTAGTATAAATACCGGGTAAAAACATTTCACTTAAAGCCATTCTGCTTCTGCTGCCAGTGAAGTATATTGACCCCAATTTAGGAAACTACTTAAGATGGATAACACTCTTTAAACATAGTATATATAGTGTGTAATTTACTATTTTTGTTGTAAGTGAGGAGGAGGGTCCCACTGTGATAGGCACAGCATAGATACATACAAAATCATGTCTCTGCCAAGAGGAGTGCATATACTGTATTAGAACTTGAAATCCAATCAGTGACCCTCTATTAGTGACGGCTGGCTGACGGATGGTTGTATAGTGTTGAAACACCTAAAAACTCATTCTGTGGCTTTCTGCAGATGATTACACTAGTAAAGATTAAAAACAACAACCCTAAACTTTGCAAGATTTGGTATATTACACATCAGCTGTTTTGAGAGATGGGTTTCTGATACAGTAATCTCAGACTTGAACAGATAGCATTCATTTTTATCATTGCCCGCTTCCCACAAAGCTTTCCCCACTCCTTTTATAGTCCCAGTTTTACAGTCCTCTGGGCCCCTTTCCCTCAGTCTGAGGTTAGACCAGATTGTGGTTTGTAATGTGAACTTCTACCAAGTGGTGATTGAACCAACTGGAATGAGTGCTGTGGCCTCATGGTCAAGGCCCCACAGCGCTTGGCAACATGCTGAGATACCTAACTGTATTTTGTCTTTGGACTCCGGAAGCTTAATTCCCAGTTGACTCAATTTATTGTGTGGCTAATGTGCTTAGTCCTACAGCCCTTGCTTACATGAATAGTCCCAGTGTGAAAGAGAAGCCCAGGGCATGAGAGTACTCTGTTAGTAAAGGGAGGAGAGACAGATAGACAGACCAACAGAAGAGGTGCTGTCTTCTGTAGTCTTGCGACTGCTATATTAGAAGCCCATTTCTAAAAACTGCTGTTTTGGTTAAAGCTGAAGTCTTCTCCTGTGAGCTTGGATATGAATGGATTTCTATTGCAGTATTAGTGGGGTGGCCTCGCAAGTGCTGTATAGAATGGGACTGTTCTCTCCCTGCTGCATATGTGGATTAGAGAAGGATTTGACTAGCATTCCCAGCAATTCCTTGTTGTCTTCCCTGCGCTAACTGCTCTATGCTCAGAAACAAGGTGATCTTGTTGCCTTGGTAGATCATTACTGTCCTGCAGTTTTTAAAGGCGTTTTGCTCCCTCAGGTCAGCCAAAACCACTTAAAGGTGTCATCCAGTTTTTACCAGCCATTGTCATGTAGTAACATTAACGAACTTGAAGTGCTTCAAGTTAATATAATGTTTAGTAGTAACTCGACCTGATTTTTATACATAAACATTAGAGTGATAGCACATCTGCTACAGCCTGTTTCTGTACTCTAATCGAGCTGCCTCCTTTCCATCTCATAAAATATTGATGCGGGCAGTGCTTGTAATTTGGCATGAAGTGGTGGTGTAAAGGTATAACTTATTCATGTCATATAGAAGTTCATTCCCTGATGTTGGGTGGATTAATTAAAGTCTTAAGACATGCAGGGTGTGACTTGAATATGTGCTTATACTTTACAATAGACCTAGCTGATTTCCACTCATCACTGGGATTCCCAATGGGAATTACCAAGTCAGTAAACAATAAGAAAACAAAGCTGGTCCATTATCAAATACAGGATACATGTAAATGTGTTCTTCATAACATTTTACAAAACAAATGGAATCTGAATAACATGAGATGGTGACTTTATCATCTATGTTGTTTTATTAACTACATTGCCAATACTGTCTCATTGTTTCCTTGTGCTCCCCCATCTATCTGGCTCCACCTGCTATCTCTTTCTTTAGGCTTAGGCAATAAACTTTTTGGGGCAAAGACAGTTGTCTTGATCTGGGTTAGTGTAGCATGTAGCACTAATGGGGCCCTGGTCCATGCCTGGGGCACCTAGGTGCTACCACAGTACAAATAATAATAATAATGAACTGAACCTCAAAGCTTTAAGAACTGCACAGATTCAGGAAATCCAAGGCCAAATCCCAGTTTATTAGCCACAAGCGAGCATATCGGAGACTACAGCACTCCTACTTTCAAAGGCCTGATCCTGTAGCTGCCATTGATGTGCTGTGCACCAGGCTACTGTCAATGGGAATTCTGTATGTGGCATGGCTTTAAAACCTTTCTATAGTGGGGGAAGAGCACTGTTCTCTTTACTTTTTGTAAATTGTGAAGCATGTGGATTATCTGAGGTTCTGCTTTGGCAAAGAAGTTTGGATTATTATGGGTCTCTAGTTCAATTGAGAGGACTTTGATTGGTAAATACATGAGCAAAGCAAATGTGTTTCAAGAATCTGAGCTTTCTTAAAATAAAATCGGAATGAATATTTCCTTGTCCAAGCATTTCCCTTCTGTTAGTTCCTCTCCCATTTTTTTTTTTTTACTGAGATGGTGACCTTTTTCCAAGAGACAGCTTTTATTAACCCAGAAATGCACTGACATTTCAACATGAGAATGACTCCTAGCAAATATGGAAGCTCTGCCGAACATTTTTGCAAATCACCAGCATAGTCACCTCTGAGGGAAGAAATGGATGCTCTATGAACGCATTTATCTCCAAACAAATTTGGTTTTCCTTCAGAGATGTTTCTTTGCAAAAGTGCTATATTGCAACTCTGGGTCAACGGGTGGACAGCCCTATCATAAAGTACAAAATCAGCATAGGTAGAGAGTTCACCAGTCAGTTAATGTTCATATTGCTGCCACATCTCCAGAGACTCCCTGTCCAAATCATGAAGACATTCTCCCTAGCATCCTCTCCTTTGTCTAAGTTTCTGCTCGGAAAGTTACAGTTGTGTCAAACTCTTATGAATTATGTAGTTCTGCTTTTGTGGATTAGCTTTATGTTCTTGACAGGTGTTGTAACATTGTTTCATTTTATAATTGGAGTGACCCAACTCCATTTTAAATTAATAGAATAAATAGAGTGACCCAACTCCATTTTAAATTAACAGGAATATAAACTCATTGAACCAAATGCTAACTGCCTTGCATCAACCCCGGCTGGCCACTATTGTAACAGAATCTCTGTGAAACTTACCAGCCCCGGGAGGAGTCTGCAGGTGCTAAGTACTGAAGGCAATGTAATCAAAATGTAGCCTTTGGAAAACCTGTTACTTCAAACCCAGTAAATTTCATCCAAATAGTATCAATCTCTATGAAACTTTTTTAATATAGTATCCATTCATGTATCACAGCAAAACCTCCCTGAAACTTACCAGCGGCCGGAAAACACCCCAGCAGGCATTAAGTGTTAAAGGCAATGCAATCAGGATGTAGCCTGTGGGTTTTGATAAACCTGTTACTTGAAACTCAGTAAATTTCAGTTAAATAGCACCCATTCATGTATTATAACAAAATCTCTGTGACTCGAAACCCAGAAAACTGCATTTGAATAATGTTTAGATATGTATTGCAATGGGTGATTCTTTGTCAGCAGCAAACAACAGCTGGACAATTTAGAAGAATAAAATCTGGTTTCACTCTGTCAGTTTCGCTGTTTTGGGGTGCAGTCCCCAATTACCTCATTGCTCTTGGAAACTTTGTAATTGGCTAAAAGAATGGGCATATTTGTTGTGAGGAAGAGGATAAAGGTGATCAAAAAACAGGAAGTAAACCGGAGATGTCCCGTATCTTTGGAAGGGCACCAGAATAGCCCTACGTGCAGGCTTTGATCTACCTACCGTCTCTCCCCAGTTTGCCGCTCAAAACCTAAGTATAGAGCGTGTGGCTGCGAAACCTGAGTGCAACGTTGTATCCCACTCAGATGCAAACCCGGGAACCCTACTAGAAAACTTGAAGTGCTGTTTTTACTGCTGACAAACCTCACCATTGCAGTGTAAGTATAATAGCATAAGTTTAACCCTTTAGTATAAGCTAGCTTTGTAAGTATAATTGTAACTGTGATTGTGTTTTATATAGTTAAGTTGCTGTATCTTTTAAATTGTAATTGTTAGTGTATAGATTGTTGTTAGGAAAACAAAGTTGTATCCAAAGCAACCCTTGTCACTCTTTATTTGAGGGATCCATATTAATCGAACCTGATAGCAAGCTGGTTCTTGTTGTCACCTCAACAGGAAGGCAGGTGACCTAAATTAAATCCACCAAATCCATTTTCCTTGGGATTGTGCATAAGGAAGACAGTGTCATGTAGTGGTTAGAGTTCAGGATGGAAAGACAGAAGTTCAGAATTGACACAGACGTGTCCCAGGTTGGACAGTTCTGAGGAAGAAAGAGTAGCTTCACTTTTCTGCATATTCTGTAGCATAGAAAGAAGTTACAGTAAGACACCTACCTATGTGTTTTACTACTCAGATCTATATCCTCTATCCAGCTTGTTTCTCTGTCAGGTATGTATTTGATGTGAAATTGTTGTCCTCATGAGATGTTTGCACCCTTGAATACAGAGTCTAATCCACACTAAGGCTGGGTCTACGCTAACAGCTGCAAATTCGCCGCCATCAGTTCAATGTCTGTGGATCGACTGAGCGGTCTGTGTAGACCCGCTCTGTCAATCCAGAAATCAACGTAGGAAAACCACCCCGGAAAGTGGCGTAGCAGTGTGGACGGCGCCCGGAGCAGACGCAGCGAAGTCAACAGGAGATACGCAAGTGATTTATGTCACTTGCATATATCTCCGTTGACTGTCGCCGAATCCGGAAGTGTAGACCAGGCATAAGTGACCACACAAAAAGCTAGCTGAAATTGGTCTGCGAGCAACAGCAATCACACAATTAAACCAGTCACTTAACCAAAGGTCAGGTCATTTATCCTGGCAACAAAGATGGGATTAGTACTTCAGGGTCATCACTTTAATTTCAGTGTTGCCTGTGGGAGACTTTCAAACTGAAGTAAAAACAGTCTTAAAGTATCCTTTATTCCAGGCTACTGTCTCTATTGCATGGGATGCCAGGATCCTGGTTTGGAGCAGTGTCTAATGCAACAGAGCCCTGATCCTGATTTGGACTTAAGGGTATTACTGAAGTACAAATAGGTTGGAATAACTCTAACTCTAAGGTCTAACTCACTTAGGCCCCTTTATAAATTAATCATGATAAATGATAACAAGGAAGTGCACATGAAAGAAGACTGTAACTCAGCCCGCTTGTCTCTGCAAAACAATTAAAGTTACCCGAGGAAGTCAAAAGCATGGGCAGTTGCAGCCAAAATCAGGACACTTCAGTGTCTGATCCACTGAAATGAGTGTGAGTAATATAATGTATTCAAAGTCCCTGACACATGTCAAGCCAAACAATCTTTTGATAATTAGGACAGACAGAATTTTCTCCTGTAGAACTGTTAATTCTAACTACAGCCTTGCATCTCTGCTGGAAGCTTGTCATTTTTCTAGACTTTAAAGACCAGATCCCTGAGGGGGAATATGGGAGTCTTAAGTGTTTAGGCATAATTAGAATGATACAATTAAATTCCTTAATTTAAAAAAAATTTTTTTTTTTGCATTTGATGAGAGTTTTTTAATTACTTTGATTTAAATGATGGTAGTAGCTAATTGGATTTAAGGCTAGATCTGTGCAGACACCAGTGATGAGAGAGTGGAAATGAGTCTTGCAAAGAAATGACAAATTTAAATATAGTTCTCGATGGGACCAGTAAAATCCCCAAAGGCAAATTAAAAACAAAAATCCCTTTTTAATGTGTTAATTTATCAGCCAACGTTCTCTTAAAGGGAATGAGAAATATAAATTTGAGCGTTAGGTGAGCAACTGGTAGAGCAGATCATCCCCTGTACTGTGTGTATGAAAACAGTGCTCCAAAACTGTCAGAGGGAGCTGAGAAGAATTCAGGGTACATTTTATGTTACCAACTCTTGACATTTCATTGCAAGTCTCACGATATTTGGTGTTTTTCTTAAAGCCCCAAATCCTGGGGTCATGTAGATGTTTGAGAATCTCCTCTTAGAAAAGAAGTAAGTTTCTTTCCTTCCTTCTTCCTTTGCAGAAAAAAGCTTGAAAGCGTGACCCCCTAAAGGCTTAAAAACTGGAAATGCTCAGTGTGTTTGGGTGTTGACCTCTCAAAAATCACTTGGAAAAAAAAACCCTTTAAGGTGGAATTAAGGTTGTTACACAACAGGGGCTTCTTCTCCACACATCGTTCCAGGCCTGCTTATGCATGTGCCTAAACGGGAGCTGAGGTCTCTTGAAAATCTGACCCAAATTGTGGATGCTGAGTACTTTAGGAAATTCTGCCCTTACTATCTCTGTTCCTCAATTTCCAGTCTTTTGCTTGCTTGTTGTGCCCATTTCTCTACATGGCTTATCTATTTAGATTATAGGCTTCTTGGGGCAGAGAGTGATTGTATGTGATCGTACAGCCCCAGCAAAATGAACTAGTTTTACTAATCTGTTAGTTGGGGCCTTCAGGTATATTTGTAATACAAATAATGGCAAACACCCCCTCTGAAAAGTTTAAAATTCTGGGCCAGACTCTGTGATTCCTCTATTATCACTAAGGAAATTAGGATGCCGAAATAATTATTATATGAACAAAGGAAGGGGAGAGAAGCACCAAATGAGACGTAAACTATCAACAAAATTCTGTTGGAGCCTCAAGTCTGACCCTGTCAAATCACAGCAGCATCATTTCCTTAGTGATTTGTTGCCACTGTAACCATCAGTTAAAGCTACCGAAAGAACAGACTGATCTCACTAAATCCAGATGATACAGTCTAAGCTGGTGCTGCATGAGTGAATTGAAACGGGTGGTTACTTTTTTCCCTTCCTGTCCTGTTATTTTACTTAAGCAGGTAACGTTTCTCTCAGCTTCACATAAATTGCTCCTTTCAGCGTCTGCTGGTGCACAATGTGGCAAAATGAACTGTCATTTTCTATCCCCTTTGATACAGTATTTTCGGAAGTATAAGATTATCAGAACTAAGTAGATTCATGGAGAGCCTGCCTAGAAGTGAGGATATGTGGGCAGTAAATTGCCCACAATATATTTGCCGTAGGTGCCTGAAGCATGAAGAAGGAAAGTAAAATGGCTGGAGAAGTGGGAAATAGTTTCTAGTAAATATGGGCTTGATCCTGGTCCTATTGAACTCCCATGGACTTCAGTGGAAGCAAGATCAGTTTACAGGTGAATAGGTGTTTCTTAGGAAACATCTGATGGACAGATAATCCGCCCTGTTGTTTCTAACAAGGAATGAATTTACTTAGCTGTTGTGAAGTGATAGTGAAGAAATGCATCTTTTTTTATATAGAGAAGGGTATGTGCTCCTGTTCCCACTGATATCAATGGGGAGTTTAATTTTGATTTTGCCTATCTCTAGGGTCCTTGGTATAGATGGCAGTAACGTTCTATCTGTAGAAGCTCATCGATTTTGAAGCAACCTCATGGTAAATCCAGTTTTCCATTGCTCTGCAGATTACAAACTGAAAAACTGGGTATATGAAATATATGGTGCAAATTACCACTCCACCTTTACATTTCACTCACAATCCCTGTCTATTAGCATGGTCAGTTAGCATATGCAAATGTCAATAGAGCTGTGGGGTCTCATAGTTATACCAGAGGACTGGTGCTCACAATTCTGCTTTCTGTTACCTATTATTGTGTGACCTTGTTGCCTGACTTTTCAAAGGTACATATAGCTGGGGTTGTTCAGCGCCTCTGAAACTCAGGCCACAAATTTCTTTGTGCCTCAGTTTCCTAATCTGTAAAATCAAGATAATGATACCTACTTCCCAGGGACAACATAATGCTTGTAAAGGACTTTGAATTTCTGGATAAAATGTGTAATAGGAGAGAAAAGGATGAGTGAATAGCACTTCATAGAGCAGTTTTCATCTTCAAGAGCTAATGCAAACCTTTACTACTGATCCTCTCTGTTTCAGATTAATGTGAGATAGTTTATTCAGCCAATTTGCAGGGCATGAATGGACATGGGTTTTAAAATCATGTGCATCGTTATTTATTTATTTTGATTGGCACGCCCACCAAAAGAGAATGTCTTTGTCTTTGTAAACTAGAAGTCCTTGAAACAACTTTAAAAATACATCATTACTAATACCCAAACTGAATTGAAGTGCAGCAGTGCAATTCAGTATAGCCCACTACCAGTGAACTACACCAGTAAGGATGTCAGATAATCCCTTTCTCCCCCATATTCAAATGCTTGGGGAAAATACATGACCATTTTTAAACATCCAGTGCAAATTGTGCTACACATATCCAAGGACACAGGAGCCCTGTATATCAACTTCAACAATTAATCGGTAAGGGGGGATTATAACGCTGTTTCCAGCTCCAAATTGTGATTGTGCCATAAACTGTTTTCATAATGTATAACAGCAACAGAATTACATGGCTGTGTTCAATTCCATTTCCCCGCTCATGATATAAAACCGCAAGGCTGAAGCGGTGTCACCCAACCCAGGAGATGGGATTAGAACCCCGTAATTGAGAGAGCTCCTGTCTTAAAAAAAAAAAAAAAAAAAAATCCACCACCTATTACTGCTATGACATTTTTAATGCTCTCTTCCCTGGAACTCCCCT
The DNA here is from genome assembly GCA_007922155.1 of Mesoclemmys tuberculata. Taxonomy (NCBI): domain Eukaryota; kingdom Metazoa; phylum Chordata; order Testudines; family Chelidae; genus Mesoclemmys; species Mesoclemmys tuberculata. The sequence goes on along the minus strand of ML675623.1, from coordinate 5,873,768 downwards.
CTTTGCTTTTGTCCTTTCCTTCCATTCCGGTCTAACTTTTCCCTCCGTTTTCTCCCTGTCATTCACCAAATGCTGCTAAAGAAGCTTGGTCCTAAGGAATCTTTGCCATGGGAACGTGCCAGCAGTTGGCGAGAGACAGCTCTTGTTGCAGTGAAGTTCCTGTGGAAGGCCTTGTCAATACTGAAGAGTGGGGCTGTGGCTAATCGTAGGAAGTGCTGAGTGTTCTCAACACGGGAGCTCAGAAGCTCAGCCGCTCAGAAGAAGCTTGGCATCTTGCAGGATCAGTGCCAAAATACGCGCTAGATTGCATGACTGTACCTTGCACAGGAAATCTTTACCCTGAACAGCTGATTGGGACTTTTATGTGTGTGGCTAGTGGGAGTGAAGGCAGAGCGGTCAGATGGGTTTTCATCACTATTATTGTATGTATTAGTAGTGTCTAGAGACCTCAACTGAGCTATGGCCCCATTGTGCTAGGTGTTGTACCACTGTACAGTAAGAGAGAATCCTTGCTCCAAAGACTTTACAATGTAAAGACAGGACAAGTGAAGAGTGTGAGAGAATATTTTTATCCCCATCTTATAGCTGGAGTACTGAGGCACAGAGAGATTAAGTGAGTTGCCCGAAGTCACACAGGAAGGCTGTGGCAGAGTCAGGAATTTCCCCAAATCTCTAAATTCCAGTCCAGTGCCTTAACCACAAGACCATCCTTGCCCTTTAAAGTGCTGTTAATATAGGAGAAAATGAACAGAGGCAGTCTTTCTCTTTCTCGCTCTTCTTTCCCCTCTCCTCCCCCCCCCCCCCGACGCTCTCAAAAAAAAATAGATCAAAGCTTGCAGTTTTCAACCATGCGAAACTACTATTGAGTAATAAATAACTTACAGCTGCTTCTTCGAGTGATGGTCCCTATTGTATTCCACTGTGGGGTACACATGCACACCATGTGTCTGGAGAATTTGAAGATAGTGTGCAGCATTTATATAACCTCTTATCATCCATAGATCTCAAAGCAGGCCAGTATTGTCTCCATTTTACAGGTGGAGGAAACTGACCTGCAGAGAGGTTAATATGATTTGGCCACTGACACATAGCTAGTCAGTGTCAGAAGAGGGGAAATAACCTAGTTGTGCTGTGCATCATCCACAGGGGTCGTTGGAAGCCATTGATAGACCTGTCAATGGCTATTAGCTAGGATGGACAGGGATGGCTGTTTGCCAGAAGCTGGAAATGTGTGATGGGATGAATCACTTGATTGCCAGTTCTGTTCATTCCCTCTGAAGCACCTGGCACTGGCCACTGTTGGAAGACAGGATACTGGGCTAGATGAACCATTGGCTTGACCCAGCATGATCATTCTTATGTTCTTAAATTTTGATTGTGTAAAGACCAGGTAATTACTGCAGGATTTGGCTAACACAATAAAAAAGAAAACAACAGAGAAAATGCAAACACTGGAACAGATTTAGTAACAGGGAAGAATAATTCTGAAGTACTTTAGAATATTAACTAATGGATGAATGCATTTACTTAACATAATGAAGTGGGTGGTTGTGGGTTTATTCAGTCAAACAGATGGGTAAAAGATTATGAACAAAAATGAGATCTGAATACAAAGAATGCATTTAATTACTGAAAAAAAGACAAGAAGAGGGTTCATTTTTAAATGCAAGTGGTAAGCTAAAGGATTTTTCTATATTATACATTCAGAAAGTCTAATATTGTTTTCCTTAAATCCAGGTCATGCTTTTTTAATGGTTTATGGATGTTTTGGCATAAATATTGGATCCATGTCTGCAGTTAGGAAAGATTTACCACAGGAATATAAGAGAAGTTGTTGAAGCTGTTCTTTGTATCTAGAAGCTGTGATCAGTGGACTCCTTTGTGTTGGGTTGAATTTCTCAATTGCAAAAATTGTTCATGATAGTAAAATTTAGCACACATCATAGCGCTCTTAGCCACTTTTGTGAAACACATTGGGATCTATGGGTTAAATATAATTTCCATTTTATAGATGGGGAAACTGAGACACTGACTTACCTAACTAAATCTGTACTGTAACAAAAAATAGACTCCTTAGTCCAGTGCCCTGTCCCCTGTACCATGCCTTAGTAAACTAGTTACTCTCCTAGTGTTGTGAACCATGTTTATAACAGTACGTTTCTGCTTCAGCTTTTTATCATGAGATGTGATTTTGATCTATGTACCCTTGGGTGGCGTAAGCAATTGAGGATTCTAGAGCACTTGTATTGCTTGTCGTGGTTCTGTAGTTTGCCGTTTGCTAAGAATCCTGTTACAAAATCCTTTCCAATTACCATTTTGCTTATTTTCCAGAGCAATTCAGGAATGGCTTGTAATAGCTGATGCTTTACCAATTCCTAAGATTACAAATTAATCCTTTATGCCACCTGAAAGCCTGATGGAACGGCTTGCACGGGGTTCTTTTTCCTTTTGTTGTCTGTCTGTCATTCCCTGTCCAATTTGAATAGAGAAATGCTGAAGATTATCCCACTCTGTCGAGGGCATCACCCAACCAGCTATACGTGCTGGATTAGTGGCTCTCAACCTTTTCAGACTACTGTACCCCTTTCAGGAATCTGATTTGTCTAGCATACCCCCAACTTTCACCTCATTTAAAAAATACTTGCTTACAAAATCAGACATAAAAATACAAAGGTGTCACAGCATACTATTACTGAAAAATTGCTTACTGTTTCATTTTTATCATATAATTCTAAAATAAATTAATTGGAATATAAATATTTTATTTACTTTTCAGTGTATAGTATATAGAGCTATCTAAACAAGTCGTTGTCGGTAGGAAATTTTAGTTTGTACTGACTTTGCTAGTGCTTTTCGTATGGCCTTTTGTAAAACTAGGCAAATATCTAGATGAGTTGATGTATCCCTTGGAAGATCTCTGCATACCCCCAGAGGTATGTGTACCCTTGGTTGAGACCCACTGCACTAGATAACATGAGCTAAGACGTGGAGAATTGAGGTTTCAGCACTAATCTTTTTTTGTGAAAGGCCCGCCATTCCTTCCCTTCTAATCACTCCCTCCTCTCTGAGTGAAGATCAGTACTTCTGCCTGATGGACCGTGCCTGCAGTCATTTATCAGAGAGTTGGCAGCCACAGATCTGCTATGCTTTCTCTGTGCTTGGCCAAGGAGCGAATGATTGAATTCATGCCACTGAAAAGGTAGGCTTTGCTGCAGAGGCAGCCTCAAATCTCATAGATAACCTCACCTCCGCCAGAAGCAGAAGAATTGTTTGGTGCAGAGCCCCAGTTTTTTGCTCTGTTTTGCTCTTGTCCCCAGAAAGAGAGGCCTGCAGAAGTAGACAAAGAAACTTCTTTATTAGGTAAAATCTGCGAATGGCATTGGATGGGTCCCAGGCTAAAAGCACTGACAAAGCAGAATGATCAAACTCATCCATGCTCTTCAGATCATTAAAGTGGACAATGGCTGTTTATGTTTGAGGGGAGGAGGGATGAAGCAAAGTAAATACAGTAAGTGCCTGTTTTGATCTCCAGCCAAAAGCGCAGATCAACAAAGCTGAAAGATAGGGAATTTATCTAGGTCTGAGGCAAGAGTAGGGAAAGTGAAAGGAAATCTCACTCCTACTGATAAAAGGCTCCATGTTTACCTTCACCTCTGCGTGCCAAGCGAGGCCAAGCTGCTTTAGCTATTTTTTAAAATCAATTTTCCCTTTCATTGCACCTATTTTGTTCTCCAAGCATGTAGAATAATTAAGGAAACTTAAACAAATTCTTAGCTTCTCAGGCCCTTTTTCTGTATTTGGTAGGGTGACTAGATAGCAAATGTGAAAAATCAGGATGGGGTCAGGGGTAATCGGCACCTATATCATGAACAGGTAATAGGCCCCAAATATCATTGGGACAGCTGGTCAACCTAGTACTTGGGATTATCCCTGACCCAGCCAATGGTGGCCAGAATGGAGCTGCACCGGCACAAACCTAAAGTGTAGATTACATCCTTTACACCAGCTGAGTTTACACAATTTTCAATAATCTCCACTAGGGCAAATTGGAGCTTTCCTTGTCTACAGTTCAGGTTTGGACCAGTGCAGCTACACTGGTTGCTGCCACCAGTGGCTGAATACCAAGTATTGACCAATGCATTATATACAAATATTTGCTGCATGGACAGGGGAACATCATAGCATTGGGAGGGGGAAAAAAAATCCGTACTTTATAGAATGCTACCATATCTTAAAATAATCATCCAAAATACTACCGTCTTTGAGGTTTGCCAGCTCATAGGATTTCTACTCAGCCCTACTTTTGGAGGGTGAACACAATATTTGGATATTTAAAAAGCACCAAGTATATTATATTATATTATAATAGTTGTGGCAAAAGTGTGCTTCCAGCAGCTTTTCTTCAGTACTCAGTTCTGTATTCATTGTAGGTGGTGTTTTACAATCTAGGAGAATCCCTTTTTTAGTTTTGTATACAAATGAGTTATGACATGCTCCAGTTAATTTCAGTACTTGGAGTCTCATGTTTAACTTGAAGCACATAAGTAGGCCGCATTGAAGATAGTGCTGTATTGCAGCCTTTAAATTAACCTTCCATTGTTTAATTCTTTGGCTGTATTGGGACTCTAAATTCTACTGTTTTTGTCCCATTTCTTTCATACGTGTGTTATAATAGATAAAGACATATTTGAGATACAGTGGCTTGGTTATCTGTAGCTGTAACAGGGCAAATAATTTATAACAAAGAATTTTATTTGAATATTCCCTAAATCTGGTTGATAAATTGTGAGCAGATAATGACTAAATCAGCAAAAATCTCTATTAGAAATGATTTGCCACACAACTTCTTTGGATAATTCTTTGGTCTGTAACTTGTTTAAAATCTTAGACTCAGGTTACCAGTACAAATACTAATATTTGCAACTTTTAAAATCTGCTCTGTGTGACTATTCCCTAATGTTTGCTTAATTTCATTGTTATCATGCAATTCCCCCATTCTTGTAATCTCCTCATAGTTACTCAAGAGAGGAGAGAGTTGGCCTCTATGTATTAGTATTTATGAGGCTTATACAATTAGAAGAATACAGCAGCTGGGCTAGTAAGCAGGGTGTTTTTACGAGTGTCTAAACAAGATGGAAAACTTTACACTCTGGGTAATCTTGTGTCTGATCTTGTCTAAGAAAATCCTTATCATGGGAATTAGATCCTATTGCAAACTGCTGATTAATCAACAGCTGCTTGGTTAGTTTGACATCAGAGCAGTGGGCAATCATTAGACAAAGTCAGCAAAATAAACAGAGTGACTTTAGTCCTCTTTCACAAGCCAGGACGCTTCACAATGCAGATGGTGAGTCTTCTTGTTGGATCAGGAAATGCTGATGAAGTTGGTCGTTATCATTGCAGTTCCCCCAACCCAGAATATTTCTGCATCATGTCACTGACCATTTGAGATAGGTGATGGTGCTCATGAAGATGCCCAGTGCTGTCAGCTTTCTTCTGCAAGCATGCCCCACTCTGTTGGAAAGCTTGGTAGTTCTGAGAGAGAGGAGTTTGCTACGTAGGTAGAACCAAGATGGAGATGGAATGAAAATGGATTATATTCCCTGCCAAATCTATGCTAATTGAAGCTATTTGAAGTTTTAGCCCTTCATTTCTTTTTTTTTTTTTTTTTTTTTTTTTAATATATGCTGCTTATTGTAGGTTCTTGGATTCTGACTGGCCAGTGAGCCAGTGATCTGTATGAGCCATCCAACTGAGATCAAGTTGCCATATGGCACATCATTTATTACTTTCATTTGGAGGGGAGGAGGTTGCTTGGAAAAAATGAAGTAGTACTGTGGCAGAAGTTTTGTGTGGCAGCTGCTGAATTTCATTCCTAAAGAACATAGTGGAAGCAGCATGTTCTTCTTGTCAATTTGTTTTCCCATTTCATTTTTGGGTAATTTAAGTCTAAGCTTTATGTTGTCATCATTACAGTTAGCCCCAAAAGAAATGAAAGACCCATTATACTAGTCATTGTACAGACACAGTCCCTATCTTGAAGAGTATACTCCGCTTACAAAAGACAGACAAAGCAAGTATTATTTTTCTTCTTTTGCAGATTAGGATCAGAGGCCCACAAATATTAAGCAACTTGCCCAAGATCACACAGGGAGTCCGTGACAGAGCCAGCAATTGAACTCGGATCTCCTGAGTCCTAGTTTCGTGCCTTAATCCCAAGAGCATCCTTCCCCTCAGTGAAATGCGGCAGGTAGTCCACAGTACCTCACCATGTCCCTCTGGCTTCTATTGTGCCTGGCTTTGTCTGGAAAGCAGGCTCCTCTAGCTGCTGGACGGATGTATTCTAGTAGTGGAACATTTACTTGTGTCATATAACAGGCAAACCATCTGTTTTGTGAGTTTAATATAAACCTTATTCCAGTGAGTCACATGCCTTGTTTGCAGTGGTGCCACATTAATGACCTGGGGGAGTGAGGGGGTGATTGTCTCTGGGCTTCTGCATGGAAATCTCTTTGCTGCCTGAAATATACCTGATTCCTCATAGTCAAGTAAAGCTGCCAGTTCTCCTCCCTCCTCCAGCCAGCTTCCATCGTCAGGGATTTGTTCTGAAATTTTGAAAGAGCCGCTGATGCATCACATCGGCTTTCATTCTTCAATACCATCAAGCCCAGTTGACTTCACTTATATGCCCCAAGCAATTGCCTGTAGCCATCTCCAAAAGAGGAATGTATGTTTGTCCAAAATTCTCCATGATCTTGGCCATTATTTAAATGCATTTGCAGGGCAGAGGAAAGGAGTGATGGTGAGGGGAGGATTAAAATGGCCACGGTCAAAAGACACAGCCTGGTTCTTGTCCTGTAGAAACATGCCTTTTATAAAATATCAAAAAGGGTTACATCCACTGAATGTGGGACCTTGGGCCTAAACGTTATGGGCCAGATCCTCAACTGGTGTAAATCAGCAGAGCTCCATTAAAATCAATAGAGCTATGCCAATTTACACCAACTGATGCACTAGTTCCTTCTGAATGTCAAACTGAATAGATGCACTTTTATATACACTGAATTTCAGTACGCAGAATGGGCCTATTTTAGCTCACAAATGTTAGTGTATATGCCATAGTTCCAAGCGTGACTCTGACAGCAGTTTTGAGCAAGACCCATCTACATCAGTTTAGTAGTTTGGCTGCTCTCCTGGGCACAAACTGGGAGCTGAGTCGGTGCAATCAGATTTAGGGCCAGATCTCACACCAATTTAAGTCAACATAAAACTCCCACTGAGTTCAGTGTGAATGGGATTAGGCCATAGTGTTGTCTGATGTCTTTCAATTAAATTTCATGCTGCAGACAACTTTTGAGGGTTTCACTAACTGGTTGAGAAGTGAGATTCATTAGTAGCACAACAGTGTGGTGGAGCACAACCTCGCCCATCACTGGGGAGCTGTTGAACAGGATTTCAAATAATGAAAAACAGTAGAGCTGAAGGATTTTTATTTCTTTCTAAATTTGGTGAGTGAATGTCCTGGATGTACAAGAGGAAGGACCAGCGACACTCTCTTAAGCTATATAATTATGCAGACAAGTGGTGTGTAACCTTCCACTATACAATTCAGACAGTATACCCCAGTCCTAGTCTGCAATACCCCTGCTATTTGAGTCTAATTGACCTCTTGAGCTGAGGCTGCCAGTCATGTTTCCCTGTCTGATGGTTTTTGTGATGTGCACAAGTGGGGATCAGAATAAGGTCTAGTTAAGCAAACTAGTCAGCATTTGTAAGAAGATTTAGAAAGGGAAGTTTCAGACAGGAAAAGCTGGTCTACACAACCCACCATGCCACCTACGCACTTGATCCTGAGTTTAGCTGTTTAGCTAACCCAGCAACTTGCCTATTTGAATCCTTATCTTCAGAATAGAAGGGAAGAGCTGATTGATTGATACCTGGTCCTACACGAAGTTTAGAAGCATGCAGAGCGTTTGTAAATTACTTTCAACTCCAAATAGCCTAATTTCCCTTGCTTCACCTCACCCTTCCTTATGGCCTTGTGTCTGCTATACCTGTAGAGATTTTTTGATTAAATTCCACTCCCTTTTAGATCTTCAGGTGCTCACTTTTTATTCTTTGTTTCTCCTTTTGATGCTTCACCAATTCAATCACATCACATGGAGTTGCTGTCTCATTAAGCACTCTCCTTGGTTTCAGGCAGCTGGGCTGGCCTGACACTTCAGTGATCTTTTCCATGCAGACTGAGCCAATTGTTGAGAGATGCCAATGGTGCAATCTAGAAGCCTGGAAAAAACCCACAGGTCTGGAATTTCTGATCCTTATGTGTTCAAGGCTTTGCAAGTATTTCCAACCACACCCAAGCTGAGTTTCATGATGAGTTAAAGGGAAAATGTTAGTTTCTCCTGCAACCATCCAGTTAAGACATTTACAGGCAAATCCTAACATGAACTTCTTCTGTCCACCTCAATGTAAACATGAACTCCTGCTCAAGAAGGGACCAGGGAGTGAAATTCATCTGGGGAATCATAATACTGGAGCAGTAATAAAACAAACTGAACATCCATATTGAAAAATTGGAGTTCAAAAATGTTTGCCTATAATCCTGGTAAAATGATGCTACAGTAAATCTGGAAAGAGAATGTTTGTTTGATTTGCAACTGAGTGTCTTTTGAAAAGCTGCAGTAGTGGTTGATCACTGTTGTGTGATTTTTAGTTACAACTACAGTGTTCAATAATGTCTCATATTAATAGATATCTGTTTATAGTCTTCTCTGTGTTAACTCTCAGACAAAGAATTTTGTTATATCTAAGGCCCAGTCCAACTCATATTAAAGCCTGTGATCAGACACCAGTGACTTCAATTGGATCGTGTTTTTTCTAAAGAATTCCAGGATAGTTTTTTAAGAGCTCAGCATCCACCTTTGGGGTCAGATTTTTCAGCCATACCCATTGTGACACCTATGGCCAGATTTTCAAAAGAGCTTGGTATCCAACATGCACTTAATATGCTGACCTCTTTTGAAAAGTTGGCATTAATTGCAGGTGCTGATCTCCTCTGAAGTCCTTAGTGTCGGCAACTGCTGGAGCTTTGTAATAAAATTGGGGTACACCAAATGGCCTGACTGTCTTTTGACTAGCACTGTCTCCCAGTACAGTTCTGTGGTTGGGGTACACTTGCATATCTATCTGGCCTGTGCAATTATTATTTCAGCTCTGCCCCAGTGGCGCTCTTGCAGCGTGATGGCTGTGGTCATGTATCAGTGTTGCTAGAGGAATTTTGCATAGGAATGTCTTCATAGGGAGCCTTTGTGAACAAGGCTGAGATAAACCCTTTACAGAACTAAATGCAGTAACAGCTAATCTCTCTGAGCAGTCACCTAGGTCCTGCAAGATGAAAAGAGGCTTTGCTGCTTTGATTTACAGCACTGGCAAGAACATTAATTTACTCTTTCTTTGGAATTGAAAGGTATCTATCAAGAAGAGTTTAAGGGATTAGGTATCAGCTGGAATACTGAGGTGGGTTTCCCAATATCTAAATATAAAATCTAGATCAATAATGTGCCTAGTATTTATTTGTAGATATGCACTTACTCTGTCACTCTGAGGAGATTCACTGTAGAGCAGAGGGCCAACACAAGACCTATGCAAAATTTGAGACCCGCTTAAGCCCTATTTTGAGGATTTAAATGGTGAATAGGTCTCATACTGCTTTTCTGCACTGGGGTGAAATTCACTCTGCGCATATGCTGAGCATGTTACACTAACAACTGACACTATCAACCAGCAGTTAAAGGACACATCCCAGTTTAAAACCCCAAAACACCCTGCCCAACCTCCCTCACAAAAGCCTGTGCAAATAAAAGCACTTTGCTTTGCCAATGTTGCCAACTCTTGCAAATTTATTCTCTTACAGTTTTTAAGGCAATCTCATGATTTTGTAGGGGCTTCAGTCCTGATTGTTTGAAGGCTTGTGGTTAGCAATACTGCTGTGCTCCCTCAAGATCAGCAAACGGAGACCCTGAGTGTTGGGTCAGTGGGGAAAGTGACCCCTTCGCTAGCAGCACCTTGATGTTTAACTCAAAGCTGACCTCAGTGGCCTGGGTATAAAATGTAAAGAGAGTGGTGGCCTCTCAATAGGTCAGATCCCATACTATTAACTGCCCCTTTGAACTGTACCTGGATATGAACTGGAAGTCAATGCGGGCTCCAGAGTGCAGGTGTCATGCTCTGTGCAAGAAACACTGCTGGGTAAGGGCAAGGTTCGGATACCTTTACTCGTGGTTAGGTAGCCTTTTACCTCACAAGTAGTCCCTTGGACTTTGACTTTGGTAAGGTACTGTTTAACATAAGCAAAGGTATCAAGTGACCAATAACCTTCAATGCTGAAACAAATTCACCCTCCCCAATTCAGTAGATTCCTTCGGATCTCAAACATTTTTTTCCCCTAAATGTAGATTTTAGGAATTTTTCCATCTTCCATCCAGCTATAAAACAGTAAAGGAAAATACAAAGGAGAAGTCACTTGACAGACTTATATATTTTATAGCCAGAGCAGCTTTTGGTATATGAAATGCTTTCAAAAGCATGATAATTCATAGCTCGTGTTTTTTTCCTACTGAATTTCCTATTCTAAGTAAATAGCATATGGCAAAACCTTCAAAGCACACTTTGCTTGTTTGACATTTATGGTCCACATTTTGAAAACGATCAAGCACTAGAAATTTCATACACTATAGTATTTATGACTGTAACTTATTGTTATTAGTAGTATTTGAAACTGTTTGGTGGTGGTTGTCATTTTCCATACTGTATACAATGCAGCGCTCCAGCAGTGTATATGTTGGCGTTTGTCCCAGTTAAACATCTGAGGAGATGAAAGTACTGGCCATTGTTTAAAGGAAGCTCATGGTTTCAGCTATGGAAAACAGTAATGTTGCACTTCTCTTTCAAACACCAGTGGAAGCTAGTGAGATCTGAAAGCAGACTACAGTACTATATTAACAGTACTTCTTATCAGGAAGGTTACAGAGGATTTCAAAGGGCTTGAGCTTCACAACACCTGTAGATTAGGACGTTATTAGTCCCATTTTACAGAGAGAAAAATTGAGGAATTGAGAGATTTGTAACATATCCAAATTAACACTCCAGATTGGTAATTGAGTCAGGAATGTAACTCAGCTCTCCTGACTCCCAGTTCTGGACTTTTAGCATTAGAGCAGGCTCGCTCTCTTAGTGTATGTTTAGACTGCAATCAAGAGGTGTGATTATAGCATGTGTAGACATACCTGAGCTAGCTTTGATCTAGCTAAAAATAGCAGTGAAGTCAGCAGCACAATTGGTGGCATGGGCTTAGCCCCCTGAGTAGAAAACCTTGTGAGACCTTAGGCTAGCTTCTTGAGTAAAAGGTGCCCATCACATCACTTGTGCTGCCTAGCTCTCTTTGTGGAGGGTGAATTTCACCATGGCCAAAGAAACTGAAATAAATAAGACCTAGTGACCCTGGAGATAAGTTAATTAAAAAATAATATTGCATTCCTTTTTGTGGAATGACAGAGTACAAAATAAATGTCTTTAATTTTTTTTCTTTTTTTGGGGTGGAAATATAAAGTGATTTTATATGTATATGTAGATGAGATATATAATATATATATATAAAAGCTTCTTGGAACAAAACTATTCTGGGTGCGGAGGTGGCAATATAGCATTTAATTCTAATTTAGAGATTTTTTTTTGGGAACACATGATTGACACAAAATGAGGAGTGCATTATGTTGGTTCTCATCAGATTGTCATTCTGGCTATCCATTTACCTGTCAGCAGTTAACAGGAAATCTTGCCTTTAACCCAGTTTCATGGAAAATTTCTTTACACTTCTTTTCTTTTAGTGTCTGTGCAAACTCTTTACAGTATTCTGTTCTGTAGTGGAAGACAGCCATATTCCGTCCTGATTTTCACTGGTCTAAGTCCAATGAATCTGGTTCTCTTTTCACTTTACATTAGCTTTACACCAGTGACTGCAGTAGAAGTACATCCAATTTAAAGAAATGTGGCACAAGAATTGGGACAATTGACTTCCGTGGAGTTACTTCAGACTTACACCAGTTTAACTGAGAAGAATTTAGCCCCCCAAATTGGAAATATGTGGTAGTATTCCTTCCTTAAATGAAACATGGTTAATTTTTTTTTCCTGTTTAAACTTGCAGTATAAGTAATCTCTCTCCTTTTACAGAATATGGTGCAAAACATGAATGGTGATATTGAGCTAGAAGCAGAAAAGCATTGAAGGTCAGATTCGTACTTTCTGGATTGTCTTGTTTGCGTTAATTACTTGAAAAATAAATCCAAAATGATGGTAATAAACAGATATTCTACTCCTTGATCATGTGAGAGAGCCCAAACTGTATCTCTTTGATAATCTTCAGATATGTATAAATGTACCAGGAAAGAGGAAGGATAGTGTTGTAGTTAAGTCATTAAACTAGGACTCTAGGTCTGGATTCAGTTGTTAGTGCTGTCATAGGATTCCTGTATGATCTTCATCAAGTCACTTAATTTTTCTGGGTCTCAGTTCTCTCAGCTGTCTTTTTTTCCCAGTCTTTTCTGGGCTTGTCTGTTTAGTATAAACTCTTTGGAGAATTCGTAATTTGTTTCCTAAAACTTAAGTTTTGGGCACATTTTGTTCTTGACACTGTCTCTTTATGCTTGCACTTTAAATACTGAGACTGTAAACAGTATCTTAGTGCAAATGTGGGACTCCTGCCATTATTTTCTTGCTGATGTACAATGTTTATATCAGAAACCCAATGCTGGAACTTTAACTGAATCCCTGTTTAGCAAGCTGAGAACCTGATTAAGTTTGTTTAACAATTGATACATTTTTGTTGTGCCCATTAAGTTTACTGTGAGTTTATAGTGGCATTGCTCTGAAGATTGGCTTCAGATACATACCTTATCTATCTGTCTATCTTTATTTTAGGAGTTTACCATAGTATCTGAGCACTTTCCATGTTAAAAAGTATTTGATAAGTATTTTTGGCTGATGGCAAGAGCCATGGCATTGTTATTAGATTCTGATTTTTAAATATTTACTTTTACAAATGGTCGTCTTAGCAAATAGTTCTTTTCTGCTTGTGGTGATATTATGCATCTGGTCCAAAGCCCATGGAAGTTAAGATAATTTGTCCACTGACTTCATAGATCTTTGGAGCAGGCTATTTATGGGCAACATTTTTTTAATTTAATGTTGCAGTAGTGCCTAGAGACCAGCTGAGCTGAGGCTCCTTTGTGCTAAATGAAGTAATTAGGAACAGTAATCATAACTCATCACCCGTCTAGCCATGATTTGATTGCACTTTTCTGTATGTATGACAACAGATATTTGCTATAACAGTGCTTGTGATGTCTTGAAGTTATTACGACTTCTACCAAAAAAGCTAAGGAACATTTTGCAGCATTTCTGAAAGTTAGAATACAGACATTGAAAATTAAAATATATAAGATTAAGATAATTAATGTTAACTTTAAAAATACCAGATTGAGAGTAAAATACAGTGCATAGATATGTCATGAAAATTCCCAGTTATTTATGTTAAATGCTCTTTTTTTTTTTTATTCTTAATTCCACATATACTCTCTGTGATTTATTTTCAGGGATTTTCCCTATGCTTTTAAAGAATAAAGCTCCGTAAATAGATGTGAAATGTTTATATAGTTTAACTACTGTAGAGAACGCAAGTTGCTTAACAATGTAGTTGCAAATCAAGTTCCTTTGACTAAATTCTACAGTCTTGAATTGAGCAAAATTGATGTCAGTGGGAATTTTGCTTAATGTGCTCATGAGTGGAAATGTGAATGAGAAGAATCTTTGTGTAGGTTAACTTGTGTACGAAATTGCTCAACACAATAGATTTAGGCCACTTGGTTAAATCCGCAAGATCTTTGATGAGAGCTCTTCATGAAGGATGTACTGTACTGCAGGAGCTTTTGATGTTTGTATCCTAGCTCTGAGTGTTTTTCTTGCCAATTAAAAATAGTGTCTTACTGTGACTGACATGGTCTGAACACTGCAAGTCTGTTGGTAACTCAAAGTTTTGTCAGAAATGAATTAAGATGCTCTTTGCAAAAAGACTGATTTTAAAGATGGAAAGTCTGATTCTGCTCTGGCTTTACTGATGTAAATCCAGTGCCATTCATTGAAGTCAAAGGAGCCCAGTGAGTAGAATCAGTGTGTTAAGTCATGTCTGCACCACAGAGTTTGGTCGACCTGATTTTCATTTGTTTACAGCCGCCAACTTTTGTGTGTTGCTCTGGTGCATGCACACTTAGCTGCTTAGCACACTTGGATCCCATACAGCTTGGTGCTTTTCTCATGACTATTGCTAATACAGGACATACAATTCTCCTGTATCTGTGCAATTTCAACAACTTCTACTAGGGTGGTTGGCGTGGTGAAGAAGAGGAGATGGCCGAGGATGGTTATGGACAAAGCAAATAAAAATGTTAGGTTGCCGCTGGCATTCACAGAGCAACTCCACACAGTGGATTGGCACTTCTGGGCCTGAGAGAGAGGCACCGAGTGGTGCGATCACAGTATAATGTAGGATCTTACAGTAAAGCTGAGACTCCCATTTGGGCAATCAGGAAAAAGCATTTCAGAAACCTGCTGTGGTTTATAAAGCGGGAGGGGAGCTTCCAATGTCCATGATCAGTGAAGTTCAAACTTTAGACCAGAGCAACCACTGATATGGGGCATTGTTTCAACCCTAACAGTCCTCCAGCAGTTGTCCCACATGTAATGGAGTGTCTACACTTCCACTATGTCAACAGAAGTAGACTTTGGCTTGGCATTGTTTAGGTGATGGTATTATTGTGTCAGTGAAACGGGATGTGATGTCAGCAAGAGACAAATGTAGGTGTAGATGAATGCAAAACTGTGTTGAAACAAGTTGATGTAGGTTGACTTAACTTTGTAGTGTAGACCAGGCCTTAAGTTAAACTGGAGCCATGACCTGAAGTTATTTAAAAGGATGCATAGGAGGAGGGAGTGAAAAACCATCAGAATGATCTTCATCTTCTCAGAGCAAAGCAGAAAGGTTCCATCACACTGGCTATGGAAGCTTGGCTGAAAACTGTGAGGCACAATCCACTCATGTTTGAGGCAAAACAGAGTTTGATCTACATCAGTGGAGTTCAAATCTTTTAAATTCATGCAGTACTATGGCATTGCTCAGTGACCTAAAGTATAGCCATTTCAATGAACATGCGCTGAGAATCTGGCTTACTGTGTCTATGACTAGAAGTAACCTGGACTTGAACATCAACTTCTGTTATAATTCACTCTCTTCCAACCTATTGTTTTTGGCCAGCATGGACAAAGCCAACATTTCTTTTACACAGTGATCATCAAAGATGCAAGAGGCCAGACTATACAACCACCTCTTGTGTGCTCAGAACAACAGTTAAAAGCAAAGGATGATTTCACTTGACCAGTCTCAGGCATTTTTATCTGAGTGACTGACTGCAGAGGTCTCCTTGGAATTGCTGCTGATTAACTCAAGACAAAGGGCCAGACATACCCCATTAAAGTCACAGGACCCTAAATCAGGAATGAAGCTGGCCCTAATGGTGATGACTGGGTTCAGAGATTTGAAGTCTTCTTGTTCATCAACGAATCTCTCGTAAATGTGATTGCTTTCTCTTCTCTTTGGGAGCTTGGAGTGTAGCTTGTTATGGCATTATTGGGAGTTTTGCCATTGATTTCAAGTAGGAGCAGGCTGAGGCCTCTAGCATATAAATCATCTTTCTACTGCAGACCCAAAATAATTGGTTCTTTTTTTAAAAAGTATTTCTCCACTGATTTTTCCAGCCTAGAAAGGGAGGTTGCATCGAGGTATGGTCATTTACGCTAAAACCAGAAGTCCATCATGTCCTGCATGATACTTCCCTTAACTGCTGTATGTTTCCTCTTCTGCCCTTTTGTGGTTTTAGACTCGCCTTCACATTAGCAACAGTTTAGAAGACTGGGGAATTAACAAGACATGACAGAATTAAGCTCCTTTCAACTAGTCTCTCTTCTCAAGGTGCAGTTTCTTGTCTGCTGAGAGGATCTGCCCTTCCTCTGGTTTGTATTTCACAATTGCCAGAGACTCAAGTTCAAAGGATAATGGAATTCTGCCAGTTAAGTAATCCTATTATAAATCATTAACTCCTTTATGCAATGGCAAGGAAACTTGGAGGCTGCCAGTAGATGTACAATGTTGATTTGTTGGAACTTGATAGAGAATGACTTGGAAGGAGATAGAAACATAAAGTGGTTATCCCAGTGGGGAACTGGACAGATATTATGACTGTATCAAGAGAGATGATAATTGCCCTTTCATTGAGGTTATGTTTAAAAGGTCTCTTTAGTGTGAATGAGAGAGTAGGACGTGATTTGCAGCTGTGTTAAATGGGTTATAGCCCAACTGCCTTGTGCTCATAATAAATTCTTTAAGTTTTTCCTTCTTCACTGGGACTTTTATAGAACCTCAGACATGATTTCTGTAGAAGGCAATATGAGTAATATACTGGTGGCTTTGACCTGTCTGCTAAACCTTGTATAACTCATTGTTCAGTATGTTACGTGTCTCCCCTCAGTGGCTGATCCTCAGATGATAAATGTTTGTTTACTGCTCCCATCTACTGGACTTAATTCAAGTAATCAAGTAATATGCTGCAGTGCTGAAGATCCCGAATTCAAACCATGTTGTTGGTATGTTGTCACACCTTCAGGTTTAAAAAGGATTACTGAAACTGGTGCTGAACTCCATTATCCTTGACTCTGCTTGCAGCTGCACATGTTGTCATTAACAGAAAATTTTTGTAATGAAGATATGGCTTTTGAGGAGGTAAAAAGCGCCTGGGATCTTTTACTTCCATCTGGATGGCCAGAAGAGAAGGGCAGAAAGGACCTTTGGTTTAACGGTTTATCCAAAAAATGGCACTAGCATTATAAAGCAGCCCCTTAGTACTGAAGTGTCGACATTGGCCTTGAGCCCAAGTCGCAGTGTGGTACTGAGACTTGCAACATCCTGATCCAAAAGCCTGAGAAAAGGGCTAACTAATGATCTAGCAGCCACTGAGTCACTGTGTGACTGTAGACAAGTCACTTGTTCTCACCATGCCTCAGTTTCCTTGCTCTGTAAAAAGGGTTGTTATGCGCCTTTTTTAAAGTGATTTCAGAACTCTGGAGAAAAGGAACAACATGATTATAATTGTCTGTTAATGTAACCAGTCTGACCCTGGCAAACTAAAAGATCATTCCCTAATGAGGAATTTCAATTCTTTTTCTGGATCAAGAAAGAAATTTGAAGGGCAGATTTTCAGAAGAACTCAGCAAATTGGGTGCATGTAGGGTACTGAGCATTTCTGAAAATCTGGACCAAAGATGTCAGCTTTAATATTAACCTACTATGACATTTGCCTCAGTGTCCCCTGGATCTAGCTGTAATTACTTCACAATATTTTCATTTTTTTAAATGCATTTTTGCTGCAACACTAAACTAAACTGGAGAAATTAAAAACCTCACCTACTTACTGTGCATTACAAAGTGAGCCATATCATACAGACTGTTATTTCCTACTAGCCCCTGTGTGCCCTTCTTTGTTTGTTTGTTTGTGCGATGCACAGCATGTCAGAACTTTATTTTTAAATATTAGCACTAAGGCAGTATGATCTTGATAGAATCCTTAAGATAGGTCCTACAATATTAGAGGAAGAATGTTCCAGTGGTTAGGGCAGTATCCCGAGTCTTGTGAGGAGAGGGGTTCGATTACCAGCTCTGCCACAGCTTTGCTGTAGACAAGTCATTCAGTCGCTCTGGGCCAGATCTTCAAAGGTATTTAGGTGCCTGAAGATGCAATAAGGCACCCGGTGGGATTTTCAGATGTGCTTAGAAGCTTAACTCCCATGTTTTATGTGACTTCTATTTACGCTTTGGCCTCAATTCTACGCCTGCATGAATCCCCATTGACTTAAGTGGGGCTCTGCAAGGCGATATAAGAGTCTGCCTTGGCAGATTTGTTTGCAGGATCAGGGCCTCTGTTTTCTAAGTCTGAAATGCTCTGGAGATAATAGAGGTGATCTTGAAGACTATCTGTTGGTGTGACTATTAAACCAAATATTAGATGACAGCTGATGTGACTCAGAAGTTGACTTTTGGACCTAATAAATACAGCCATTTCTGTAAATGTCCACGTCTTCTTTAACACACGTTTCAGGGAGTGTTCTGCCTATTTCCGCCTAATGAGATCAGCAGCAATTCATCCAGAGTCTATGAATTGGGAGCCTGTTCTCAGCCCCAGAGCACTGGCGCATTAGCATATAAAATGGACAAGTGATTTAGATAATGAAATTATCTTGACTTGTACGTTGATTGAATGAGATATCACTTCCAATGTGCTTATTCATCAGATGACTCACATCCCATTCACTTTTAGAATTAATACTTCCCTGACATTCCCAGAATTTTTTATTCAAAGATGAACTTTAAAAAAAATCTAAGATAAAAGAACAAAATTAAAATGGGCTAAGAAAGAGGGAATAGGGGAGGGATGATAACGGTTAAATCAAGACCTTCTTTTGACCTGTTGACCTCATGAGCTATTCCTCAGAATCACTAGGAGGAGGCACTGTCCTAGCAGTGAGCAGAGCACCTAGTCACACACCCAACAGACTACGGTGGTCCTTCCCTTTGGTGGTGGTCTATTTTCAGATGAGAGTTACGAAACATGGCATTTGTTCAAAGATTCCTGAGTGACCCTTCGCTCCTTAAAGCTTTATGACCCTATATCCAAGGAGAGAGAACACAAGATTCTTCATTCCCAGCATTACTATAGACAGCCTTTCTACCCACCCAGTCGGGTGGACTTACTGAAAAGAAGGCATAGATGTAAGAGCTCTATGTCCTGGCTCCAATCAGCAGGCCTATTTTCACATATCTTGATGAAATCTGCATTTTTGACGATTCCCGTGAGGACAGCAATGATTCGCAGTTCATTCACTGTCATCCTTCCATCTGGGAAAAGACCCTCACTTTTTGGATGCATGGGAGTCCATAACCATGGACAAGTGGGTCCTATTTACCCAGAGACTGGGATATCCAATCCAGTTTCCTCCTTCACCCCTTCCCACTCTCGATCCCCATCCCTTTTTAAGTACCCATCTCATAAGGGTCTGCATATTCAGGAGGTTCAGGTGCATCTCGCCTTAGAACCTGTGAAAGAAGTCCTCTTCAGTCTCAAAGAAAGAGGTTTTATTCAAGACATAGTCCAATCCTCAAGTCCAAGTGCAGTCTAAGGCCCGTTTTGGACTTTCACAGTCTCAACATGTCCCTCAATGAATTTGTCAGTACTCCTCTGAGGCCTAAGAATTTTTGGCCTTAAAATTTAAGATTTGCCTCAAATCCTCAGATTTTAGGCGAGCTGGACTTAGTGATAGTTGGTGGCTATACATCAAAGATCGCAAAATATTCAGGTTGCTTCCAGTCCCAGGAGACCACGTCCTTTAGTAAATCTGAGGATTTAAGGCAAATCTTAAATTTTAAGGCCTTAGATTTTAAATCTTAAAATTTAAGGCAAATCTGAGGATTGGCTTTAAGCATTGCCTTTGGTGAAACACTTCAGCTACAAATTGACATGAGGCATATAACATCATTGGGTCATTAAGCATCTCCAATTAATTCTCTTTGACTCATTAAGACATGCTGGACGAAGACAAGTCAACATTGGTATCCACACAGAGACTGGAATGTATTGCTGTATACAAGAGTAGCAAAAGCCTTTCTTCCTCAAGAGAGGTTCTGAACTATTTATAATCTCTGTCCCCCCCACTCAGGACTTATCCCCCAGGGGGCAAATGAGCCTCAGATTGCTACGTCACAAAGCATCATCTGCTTATGAAACTTTATATAACCTTTCATGCAAGATTATGTCTTTGCCCTCTACAAGCCTGGTTAAGGTTGGTTTACCAATCAAGCAGAGACCATCTGGCTAGCCTGATCCAAGCCTTCAGTCTTTAGAGTGGTGGATGGTCCAGGACAATGTCATTGCAGGTGTCCCGTTTGTCCATCCCCTTCCATTAAAGACAGTTGTAACTGACGGTTTACAAAAGGCAGGGGTGTTCTGATTTAGAGTCAGAGCTTTTTGTGCTCTATATCTGGCTGCACCCAGACTTGCTATATGACCTTAAGCAAGACACTCTGCCGATTTCCCCTTCTGTAAAATGATTATTCTTGCCCACTGTCCAGCCTAGTGGTCTTGAGGGTTAACATCTGTAAAACACTATTAGGTCACTTGGGGATGACAATTGTTATGTAAATGGAAATTCCCATTGAAATGCAATGGCCTGTAACTTCAGAAACAAGAAGCCACAAAATAGGGTTTTTATTATTGAACAGAACTGGTAAAAGGAAAACCATAAATAGTGTTTTTTTTTTTTTTTTTTTTTAAGAGCATCATTAATCTTAATCAGCTACTAGAAAATAATTCAGAGTCATAGATTATAAATCCATTATGATCAACATCAAGTCTGACCTCCTGCATAGCACAGGCCAGAGAACTTCACCCAGTGATTTCTTTGAGAGAGAATTATTCTTCTCTATTATGTAAATGAATATTATTGAGCCCAATAACTTGTGGTTGAACTCTTTATTTATTTTATTTATTTATTTACTTAGTAGACCAGGACCCCACTGTGCCAGGTGTGTACAAAAACCAAAAAGCTAGCCCCTGTCCCAAAAAGTTGACAATCTATGTATAAGACAAAAGACAATAAGGGAAGTCAGACAGACAAAGAAACAATGACAACTTCGTAAAATCCACTCTAGATGTGAAAGTTGAAACGAACGAGAAGCTGTCCGTATTCTGAGGGGAACACAGAGCTCCATCACTGCAGTCTGAGGAACTGAAATAATTTTTCGAGGTGATCAGTGCTTATGACGGCTGTTGAAGTCAGCGAAGAGCTGCAGGTACTCAGCACTGCTGCCCCTTAAGCCCCAAATGCCAACGAGACGCATGTGAGATGACTGAACAGTGCTGCTTCCTAACAGATATTGTATGAATTGTTTTAAATAACAGACAAGTGGAGAGAGGGGAGATAATGCTAGACTGGGAGGAGGTGGTAGTCACAGTTTATAGACGCTAAGTGCTGGAGTATTTGTTGTCTAGGATAAGGAAGCATTTGCTATGACAACAGATGACTAATATTCTTTCTTTAAAAGAGTGGCTGAGCTTTGAAAAGGGTTTCACTGGAAAGGTCAGTTTGCGGCATTGAAGTTTCTCTCTGTTAGGGCCTAATCAGTAGCCCAGTAATGTCAAGATTGGGCCCCAAAAGTGGAAACGCTTCTTAAGCGTTTCCTTGATGGCGCTGCAGGAGGCAGAGATGTACCGTGTTTCTCCAAAAATAAGACAGGGTCTTATATTATTTTTTGCTCTGAAAGATGGGTTAGGGCTTATTTTCAGGGGATGTCTTATTTTTTTCCATGAACAACAAAGTGTATGGGGACCTTTACTTGTGAACCGCTTGTAAACTGTAACTAGGGCTTATTTTTGGAGTAGGGCTTATATTTCAAGCATACTCGAAAAATCATGCGAGGGCTTATTTTCGGGGTAGGTCTTATTTTCGGGGAAACAGGGTATTAGTATGCACAATATCAGTGCATCTGTAATGAAGTGAATAATTCTATGGTTTTATTAATTGGTTTTAGTGCCTGTAACATAGCAATTAATGCAGACTACGTATGTGAGAGTGCACATGCAGCCAGTAGTAACTATAGTCCCAGAAGAAGACCCAAATATTTATGACATTTGCTTTCCTTTGGTCAGGGTCACAGTTTAGTCTGGTAATAACGGTTGCTCCTTTGGCAGATATTTTCCAACTTTCAGGAAACTTTTGATGAGATTCCACGATAGGTCCCACTTGAGCTACAACAGGAACTGTCTAGCGTTGTAACAACAAAGCCCTTGTTTAAAAACAGGAAGCAGACTTCTTATGCACTGTTTGTTCATGCAAATATATGCATATGAAACCACTTTATTTGTCACACATTTTTCTCTCCTTTCTAAGGTAAAAATAAGAGTGTCTTTCCATAGTTTGCTGTCTTCTGCCTTGTGCTGACTCTGAGAGGATGCACCCTCGTTACTGCACTGTTACTGAAAAGCCATGATGCCATTGCAGTGCTTCAAAGATAATTCGTTGGGTGTCATGGGCCTGATCCTGCTCCAATTGAAGTCAAAGGGAATTTTGCTCTTCTGTGGGATCAAGGCCCTACTTTAGGAAACTACAGTGCTTTTAAGCTCTTTTTAAGGTTCAGTTCCAGTGGTTCTTGTTTTTCACTTAATTTGTCATTGCATGCCCATTCTAGGGTGATTCCAAGACATCATTACAGAGGGCACAAGAAAATGGCTTGGCTGAGACTAATCCATTCATTTATTTACCTTGGAACAATCAAAGTGTGTTTTCTTTTTGTTTGCTCTTTAGCATCCTATTGGCACAAACGTTCGAAAAGCCGTTATTAAAAGGAAAGTTGCTGAAGGTTTTGAATCTTAAATCGAGTATAGTGTCCTCGCTTGCTGCTTTGCTCTTGAATCAGCTGGGTCAGGATACTTCACTATTAATACTTAAAAAATACCTTAGTCGTTATGGTTCAATGACTCTGATGTCTTCCATTATTTTAAAGCAAATCCCTCCCTCCAAACAACAGAAACAACCCACACATGGTTATTGTGGTAATTCCCTTCAGTTTTTCCTATGGCCTACTACAAATTTTGTCTTTCTCAGAAAAAACGGAGTATTACAAAAATGCTAAATGTATTTGTGATGAAGGAGGTTGGCATATACATGAAGTCCAAACTGTATGTCTGTTTCATTCATATCTGCTGGATAGGAGTGTGCATGAGAGAGACAAGATCTAATGTTCAGAACACAGGACTGCTTGCACCTCCTGACATCAAATCCTTCTGAGTGACTTTGGGCAAGTGACTTATTGCCTGATCTATAGAGGTGCTGAGCACTCCCATGGACTTCAGTGGGATTTAAGGGTACTCAGCACTTCTGATAATCAGGGCATTAACCTTGGAACCTCAGTTTCCCCAGGAATTTTACTCCTGACCTGACAATGGAAGGTGTCAAGAAAGGAAAGAAAAGAAACAGTAAAATAAAATCATCTCTTATAGCCATACAATGAGAAGTCACATTAAAATACTAAAACAGAGATGTGTCGGAGGTACATATTTTGGATATGGCATCAAAGATCAAGGGGTCTTTAGAAGCCAGACTGTAGCTGGTCCCATCTCTATAGTAAAAGATGTAAGACAAACCTACAATAGTAAGGAAATTTACAGCAGCGGCTCAGAGATATATTTAAGTCCAAATTCAGTCGGCGTGTAATCAGACACAGCTCATTGATTTCAATTGAAGTTGCACCAAAGACCACTTAACCAAAGATAAAATTGGGTCCCCAAATATAACTGTGCACAATAAAGCAACTTTGTAGCAATGTGTTATTTCAGGGTTTGGGAATTTTAAGCCTGTATGCTAACTTTCCTTTCACTTCAATAGATTTGCCACTTAGCTCTTTTATTCTCCCTAATGTTTTTTTTGTTGCAAGAATTTTCTTAAGGAGAAATTTTTTTAGTATAATTTTTGGTTGATTATTGCTTATATATGCAATTAGTGTAATTGCATCTGATTTATGCCAATTAGAGTAATCACAAAATTAGAACATGCAACGATAAAGTATAATGCAGTTGTGATTTGAAGTCTTTTGTAAAGCATCATGAACCAAATATATCAAACAAAAGATGAGTATTTTCTTTTGTTTTGGCTAGGGTGGTTTTGAGTTTTAAATTCAGCAAGCTGGCTTGTTTCAAAAGAGAAATTTTAGATTGATTTTATTAATTATTCTTTATATTACTCACATTATTAATATTAATTATGCTTACTTTTGATGTGGTAGCACCTCGTGACCATAACTGAGATCAGACCCCATTGTGCTAGATGTTATACAAGCACATAGTAAGAGACAGTCTCTGCCCCAAAGAGGCTACAGTCTAATAGTCAAGGCAGGGGGAAAAAAAGTAGTATTGTCGTTTTTACAAATGGGCAGTTGTGACAGAAAGATTAGATGATTTGCCCAAGATCTCCCAGGGAGTCTGTTCCAGTCCATTGTCCTAATCACAAACCATCCTTCCTGTCTCCATTCATTAGTTAATATTTAAAGCATCCAAAAATAGATGAAGATCCCTGCTCTTCTAATCTATTATCCAGCCATGGTATGAGAAGCAAGGTTAATTAACAGTATTTAAAAAAAAAAGGGGGGGGGGTGTAGAAGACAGACAAGGGCTACAATAGCAAGATCATGTGACTGTTCAGTAAGGGAAGTTATTGTCTGTTCAAATAACACTGGAATGTTCTATAAAACTGGGTATTAAACAAACCCATAGGGAGGAGAAGGTGACGTATACAGAAGGTCCAAACAATACATTGTTGTTGGTATGGATTTGTTTTGTGGTAATGCCTACACCCCTTTGTGTTAGGTGCTATGCAAACACTGAACAAAACCCAGAGCGTTTACAATCTAAGTAGTCTGATTTGTATTGGTCTGTCTTGATCATCTCTGCAGGCATTGCCAGAATTCTTTCTCTTTTGGCCATTCCTTGTTGTGGCCTCTGGTAATTTGTATTAATTCAGCTTTAACTGCCCTGAGGCTGGGCGTTGCTGTGGCGTTCTTTTCACAGATGCTGAGAAACAAATTAACTTTTACAAAGACGGATTCCTTCATGTATCTTACAAGATGGTGGGCGACCTTTTGTTCAGGCGCTGTGTTGCTTGCCTTGGGAAGCTGTTAGACATAAGGTAAAGAAGAATGGCTTTGGCTCTTAGAATGGTTTGCAGAAAAGACTGTTTAACTATCTGGGTGCTGTGCAAAATTTAGATACTACAGTGAGAACGCCGTACATGGCTAGGTAGATGTTATGGGGCATGTGTTCAGAATAGCATAATCTGGGTATATTTTTGAAGGCCGGTAGTGGCATCTATTTTCACTGCCCTATATTGGCAGGTGGTTTTAGAAGCAAGGAGATACTGCCATATATGGATAGCATTGGATGCCGTGATTTTCAAAAGCAGCTAGTGAATTTGATTGCTCAACTTGAGATCTCTTACTGAGACCTGATTTCCAGAGAGCGGGTGCTTAAAGCATCATGAAAATCAGCCCCTAAACTTAGAGAGTTTCAAGATGGCTACCCACATGCTTCCAGTGCAAATATTTGCACTTTTTATGAACCAGTATTTGTTTTACACTGTGGATCAGGTCCCGAAGCACTAGTCATTGTGTAAATACCTACTAAGAGAGAGTTTCTGTTCCAGAGAGCTTACAATCTAAACAGAAAAGGCAAACAAAGTGGGAGGAGGGAGAAAGGCATTATTATCCCCCTTTCATGACTGGGGAGCAGAGACACAAAAAGATCCTAAGGCCATGTCTACACTAGAACGTTTTGTTGCTGGTAGTTATACCGGTGATTAAAAAGCGCTATAATTATAGCCTTCGCGCCTGTCCACGCAGCACTCATTTTATTGCAACAGAGTGTCCTCACTTGGCATTCTGTTATCGCCAGTGAAGCAGTGTAGTGTGCACAGCTATTCCACCGTTCAATTTGGCAGCTTCTGCCGCTAGGAATTCTGGGATGGGGGAGAGAAGCGCAGAGCACCTTGGTTGCTGGCTCAATGTCCCATGGTGCAATGCGTTTCCATGCCGTCATTTACTGCATTGCTTGCAGCGACTTGTGCCCTTTTTTCCATCGACTCCTCGCCGTTTCCTGCATGCCCGCCATCTGAATCTGAAAAGATGGATCCCGCATTACTCTCCGTTGCTGCTTTCCGCATTCTTAACATGTCACAGCTGGTCGCACAGTATATCATGAGCTCTGAATTGGAACAGGAACCCAAGGAACCTGAGCTGCTGAGTCACATGCAGACAAACAGCACTGCGTTACTGTTGTCATTCACGGAGCATCTGCACATGGCTTCTGGGCTTCTGGGCACGTGAGACAAGCACTGAGTGTTGGGATCGAATTGTTATGCAGATGATGACCAGTGGCTACAGAACTTTCGAATGTGCAAAGCCACCTTGATGGAACTGTGTGTGGAGCTGGTCCCCGCCTTGTGGTGCAAGGACACCAGAATGAGAACTGCCTTCTCGGTGGAGAAGCACGTGGTGATTGCCATGTAGACGCTGGCAACTCCAGACTGCTACCGGTCAGTTGCCAATCAGTTTGGAGTCAGCAAATCCACTGTTGGAACTGTGTTATCACAAGTGTGCAGGGCCATTAATTGCATTCTACTGCAAAGGACTGTGACTCTGGGCAATGTGTGTGAAATAGTGGATGGATTCGCAGCGATGGGATTCCCTAGCTGTGGCGGGGCGATAGATGGCGGCACGCATATCCCAATTTTGGCTCTGGAACATCTCGTGACTGAGTACATCAATAGAAAGGGGTACTTCTCTATGGTACTGCAGGTGCTTGTGGACCACGGGGTGGGGGGGGCATTTCACTGATATCAATGCGGGTTGGTTGGGAGAGGTGCATGCTGCTCATTTCTTCAGGAACACAGGGCTGTACCAGAAGCTACAAGCAGGGATCTTCTTCCCAAATGAAAAGATTACAATAGGAGATGTTGAGATGCCCATAGTGATCCTGGGAGACCCAGCCTACCCACTGATGCCATGGCTCATGAAGCCTTACACAGGCAACCTGGATAGCAGCAAGGAGCGGTTCAACAACAAGCTGAGTAGGTGCTGAATGACTGTTGAATGTGCATTTGGAAGGTTCAAGGCTCATTGGAGATGCCTTTATGGCAGGCTGGACTTAAATGAGGACAGTATTCCTATGGTTATAGCCACCTGGTTGTGTGCTCCACCATTTATGTGAAGCTAAGGGCGAGAAGTTTGCCCCTGGGTGGACAGCTGACGCGGATTGCTTTGCATCTGCATATAAGCAGCCAAGAGCAGTAAGAGGCCAAGGGCAGTAAGGGAGGCACAATGGGGGGACATATGCATAAGGGAGGCAGTGAGGGCCCATTTTGACAATGAGAACCCATAATGTTTTTTTTAAACATCACTGATGTTTTACTGCTGTAAAAGGTATAAGATGTGCGGCGGAGATGCACATCTCATGTTAACACAGAAATAAACAGGGCTTATTGTTCTGAGAACTGACTTTTATTATTAAACTCCAAACAGTGCACAGCACAAAGAAATCCGGGAGAGGGCGAGTGTGTGTGGAGGGGGGGGGAGTGTCTGCTATTACAGCTGTGCGTATGTCCAGCTGTTGCTCTTGTAGCTGTCTGAAGGGATGGAATGAAGAGGGTATTGGGGCGGACTGTGACTTTTGTAGGAATGTGTTGGGGGAGTGCAGGGAAAGAAGTTCTGTTGCAGCAGTGGGGGGGAGAGCTTGCGTGAACTGTGTCTGCAATGACACTCTTGTCTTTAGAAGCTTTTGTCTGCTCTTCCATGGCCTTGAACATGCGCTCATGGCCAGTGAAAATTCTCTGCTGGTTTTCCTTCCATTCCTGTCTGTCCATCTTCTGGGATTCTGACATTGATTGATTGTCTCCATGCCCTTTTCTCTGTTTTGGATCCCTCAGAGGACTGGATTTGTTCCTGGAACATCTTCTCCTTGCTTCTCCGTGATCAGCCTGGGAATGGTGAGTTTGGGAGTTGGGGGACAAGATCATTCTAGTAGGTCGAGGTTCTGGGTTCTAGGTGGGTGCTTGCTTGGGGCATACATACAGGTGCACTAGGAAAACAAATTTCAAATTGGGCTATCACTGTCCACAGGCAAGGGCCATAGAAGCCAATATCTCGCTCCTTAGAGTCAGCAAGGATGCATCTCCTTCATACAAGCAGCTTCAAACCAGGTCCCTCTGCTGCACGACTGTGCGCTGCTTTGGTCCCCTCCAACGTGATTTCCAATTGGCGTGGGAAAGTGTCCTACAATGGGGGAAGAAACACACCTGCTCTGCTGAGGAATCTGAGGCAGAGAATCAGGGAGTACCTCCACAAAAGTTTCCTTGAGGTCACACCAGAAGATACCTGCGAAATCTCGGCATGCATTAGCGTGCTTCTTAGCCATACTGCCTAGATGCGCAAGGGAATGGGAAAGCACATGCAAACACAGCTACTTTTGTACATTTCTATCCCTTACAATTAACCTGTATGTTCAGACAAGCTGAGGACCTTCATGCCTCCTGTACATAAGAAGCATCAACTTTTAAACACTTACCAGAGCTCCACACTCCTGCATCCTGAACGCCTGGGACTAACTGAATCCTTCTGGTGTGGAGAACAACTCCTGACTACCAACCTCAGCAACCGAGCTGCTTCCTGGCTCCAGATCATCCTCCAGCTCTACTTCCTCGCTGATTACCTCTTGGTTGTGGTTTAGTCCACCATCCTGCGGCTCTGGGGCCGCAGAAGTGACTATGGGTGTCTTGGGGGTGGATGTCGGGTCCCTGCTGAGGATAGCTTCCAGTTCTTTGTAGAATCAGCAGCTCATTGGCTCTGCGCCAGAGCGACAGTTTTCCTCCCTGGCCTTCTGTTAGCTCTGCCACAGCTCCTTGATTTTTAGCTCCGCACTGCAGCATGTCTCACTCATAGCCTTTCTCCACCATGGTGCGAGAAATCTGTCCATATATATCAAAGTTCCTTCGGATAGAGCAGAGTTGCGACTGCACGGCAGACTCCCCCCATATCAGGTCCAGCAGCTCTAGTGCGCTCCAAGCAGGAGAGCGTTTGCTGTGTGGAGCCGCCACGGTCACCTGGGAAGATGAGATGCAAGCTCTCCATGCTGACCAAGCAGGAAGTGGAACAAAAATGTCGAAACTGCCCGTGATTGTAAAGAGGGAGGGGCGGGTGGCTGCAGAGCAGCAGAGTGCAAATGGATGTGCAGGGTGGTCAGGATTGGCATTGTGGGACATTTCAGCAGTGTCTACATTGAAGGTTTTGGGACAGAACTTTGGCAACTTTTGTCAACAAAACCACCGTTGTAGTGTGTACACCAGGACTGTTTTCTTGACAAAAGCTGATTTTTGTCAACAACACATCATAGTGTAGACAAGGCCTAAGAGACTTACCCAGGTCTTTTAGGTAGCAGAGCTAGGAAATTAACCCAAATCTCTGGAGTTCCAAGTGCTCTGATCGTAAGTTTATCCGTCCATTATCTAAGGAAGAAGATTCTTGTTGACTAAGGGAATGAACCAACCATTGAAGCCAAATTTGTGGTTTTCATGTCAACCAGTGTTTGTAAGTACTTCACTGAGCAGCAAAACTAATTAAATTCATCCTCCTCTGGTTTCCATATATCATATGCAGAGATCTTCAGAATCACACTCTTTAAATGTATAGTTTGTACCGTGCTCTGTGCAGAGCATATCTGGAAAACATGTGCAACCATTTGATAAATAAATTGCAGAGCTGCACGAAAACATGATCAACTTTACAGTGGCGGTCTACCTGCTGCAGGGGAATAGCTCCGTTTGAAGTGAAAAATAAAAAATAAGATATCAGTAAGTAAATTAATTGTGCTCATATAAGCTTATTTGCAGCTTTGTTTCATGTCTGCAGTATAATCCTTTGATCTGAGACAGATGTTTAGCTTTGGTTGGGATCAGACATGACCATGGCTAGAGCAACATACTCACGGATGTGGTTTATAGGAAATGATTGGAAGGTTCAGCTTTCTTTCACCTGAGGTGCTGGCTTTGGGTTACTATTCAGAATCCAGCTTATAAGAAGCAGCAATGTTGTGCCTGACGGACAAATTTTCCAGACTTGGGGCTCTGTCTATTGTAGATTGTACTTGAGGAAAATACTTGCTGTTTGGTTCTGGGTGTCGTATAATTACAAAATGTAAAACGAGAGTCGATGTGTATTCTGCTTGCTTATCTTGAAATCAGTTGTTTTGACACTTCCCTTTTGTGGAGAATTGAACAGAGAATAAGAATGTTTCTACAGGTTGTGTTGAACCAGCTTATTAAGAATTATTAGAGATTTATACCTTTGCAGAATTCTATAATATCAAACAAACAAACCCCAAACCCTATTGTATAGGCCAACTCATTTTCCATTGAATTCTGCAGATTTGTTGAGTGATATCTACAGAATCTGATTGGTTACTGTGGTGTTCTGGGTATGTAAGGCTTCATCTGGCTCATTACTGTTACCATTAGTAACTTGCATTACACTAGTGCCTAGAGGCTGCAACCAAGATCAGAACAAGGTGGTTCTAGGAACCGCATAAACACATAATAATAGACGGTCCCTGCCTCACGTGCTTATAGTCTGGGGCTTTCAGTACTGTGAGTAGTCCCATTGAAGTCAATAGGCTACTTACTGTAGTGTTTGCATTACTTGTAAAGTGCTTTGGGATCCTTTGGCATGAAGCACTGTATGAATGTAACGTTTTATTAATCGTTATTATGTATAGAGTGTCAGTATCTCTAAAAATACCTTGACGTCCACCCCTGAGTCAGGGCTAAGCAAAAGATCTTTGCTCACAGTGGGACTAAAGCACCAAAACACAGTGGGACAGAAGGAAGGAATCCTCATTTGCTCCTGCTGGGTGCGGGGAGGACTTGCACATGCAATCCACCCAACATGCGTCGTTTGGGGCATGCTGATCCATATTGTGCATCAGGCCCTCTGGCAACACACCCATGCTCTTTAGGCCCATAGAGATCTGCTGCAGAAGTGACTGTCAGTTTACAGGTTGGGATGTGGGTCCCTGGCTGTGTTCTTTCCCTGATCATCCCAGTGGCTGGCTTTTGAACACCCAATGGCTTCAGTATTGGCCCTGTGTGGCAAAGTTGTGGGGGTTTTGTTTTGTTTTGTAAAGAAGTTATTTATAATCATAGCAGTTTTATATGTAATACAGTAAGAGGATAAATTTTAAAACCCCCAACACTTATATCTCACAAAAATAAAAATTTTTTCCCTACAATTATCATAAGTTAGTTTCTGTGTACTACCTCTTTAAATCTCTAACGATCATGTTGCCAGCAGAAACCGACAGACATTTTGTATTCAATTCAGTGCAGACTGCTACAGAGGAGAGCCCCACTGTCCTGTCTCATGGAAATATTCCATTTGTTCATTCTTGTTTTGTTGTTCTCTTAATCTAAAATAAGACGTCTCTGTTCATATGCAGAGAGCATGCAGGGAGCTTCTTTCTGAAAGACTGAGATCCTGAGGCACTTGGCCTGAGGGTATGAAAGACTAACCATAGCGTAACACAGACATTACTATATGTTTCATACAGCCAGCCCAAGTGCCTCAGGATCTCTTCCTCGTGACAGGGGAAGGATTAGATGCTCCAGCTGCAGGGAGAGGGGATTTGTGCAGTGGACTAAGCTATCATTTCGGCCAGATAGTCCATGTGTTTTGACTGCCAGCTACACAGCAACCTAAGCAAATGTCCCAAAAAATCTACAACAAGTAGTGGCTGAAAACAGTTTTGCAGGTTTTAGTGCTGTTCTGGGTTTGTTTCTTTTTAACTAATACTTTTTAGGGAGCAAGCTGAATTGTGAATGACTATGTGCTAATGCTCTGAAGGAAATAGCTTTTATTTTGGAAGAACCTCATTTTTAACACGAAAACCAAAGGCAGGTTTAAATCTTCAAGCTAATCCTCAGTGGAGGATAAAATCAATTGGAGTTCTGGAGGGTGATTAATTATGCACTCGGATAATCTTTTCATACATCAGATTAAATGATTTGCAGCTTCTTTTGGTCTGATCAGAAGTAAATGCCAAAGCTGGAGTGTGCACAAACAGTAAGACTGGATCAGTTTGCATGATGTGCACCTCTGTCCAGAGATTCATCAATTGCTGCTGCATCCTAACACTGAGCCTGTCAGATACAACCTGGTAACAAACTCAGTGTAAATGGACTTCAGACTTCAAAGAGAAACTGCAGAGCTGGAACTTATATGCAAATTTGACACTATCAAACTGGGTCTGAATAGGGACTTGGAATGGCTATCTCATTCCAAGAAGTAACTGTCACTGTTCACACATTCTTACCTTCTAATCAAGGATTGTGAATAGGCTTCATCTACCCTAACTGAATGGAGTTCGCTAACTCCTACCCTCCCCATTGTTGTTTCTTACCCCTGGATGTGTATATAAACCCTCTATCTGATTTCTATTCATTGCATCTGACAAAAGTGGGTTACAGCCCACGAAAGCTCATGCCTGCAGAAATAAAATGTATTAGTCTTTAAAGTGCTACAGGACTCTTGGTTTTTTTGTAAGAATGGTTGGTTCACAGTCTGTGTTTTTTCCATGTGTTGTGCTGTGTGACAGATATGGCAACTTCTTGCAATATCTTTGGGAGACCATATTGAATTAAGTGTTTGACTGAATGGTTTATGTATCTTTGTGGGTCAGGCATTGTATGCACTCCACGGGGATGGTGACCACAGTTCCTCCAGGATGTGAAAACAGTAGGGGGTGATTAAGGCAAATCATTTAGATTATTACACTTCCAGAGAGGTATCACCTCCTGACAGGATTCTCCAGAGACCAGCAATCAAGGAAAGGGTTTTGGGATAAATAACCCGAGTTTAAACGGACTGGGGATCTTTCTTGTAACCCCATGGAAAAACCAAGTTGTCGGGCTTGAAGAACTGACCCCTACCAGAGCCCTATGTTGGAGTTGGGGCTGATCTCTGGTAAGCTTTTTAGTGCGTGGGTTCTTTTATTGTTTTATATGCTTCTTCTGTAATGCTTTTACCTGAAGAATAAATATG
This sequence comes from Mesoclemmys tuberculata, assembly GCA_007922155.1. Lineage (NCBI taxonomy): Eukaryota > Metazoa > Chordata > Testudines > Chelidae > Mesoclemmys > Mesoclemmys tuberculata. The sequence continues at coordinate 5,840,922 of ML675623.1, read as the reverse complement.
CTTGCTTAGAAGGAGCTATGTGGTAACTTGTAATTGAGCAGAGTAACAATACACTGATCAGAGCCTGTGGAGAGAAAGCAAAGCGTAGGCACTGGCTTTTAGGCAGACTGGCCTGCTACAGATATCAGAGTGAAGTTCTGAGAGCTGTTGAGCTTTAAAAACTCTGGTCAGAAGGCAGTGAGTCATGGGTCTCCATCCTGGAGAGCTGATGGCTGAGAGACAGAAACCTTTAAGGGCATGCCCTCACAGACCACACAGTGGGACTGGTGCAGTTACCCTGAAACTGAGCTACACTGTACCCTATAAATGTGATTTAAAGCAAAATCTAATATTTGGCTTTTCATCCCAGTTATTGTTCTTTTAAGAGGATGTATTAATTTCCTCCTTTCTTTATTAGAAACTAACATTATCTGTTGATCTAGATATGAAAAGCAGAAGTATCTTTTAGCTGACTTGCAGATCAGCTGATGAAATTCTACCTTTATCACTTGTAGATGTTTTGTAACTAGTTTTTTGGTTTTGCTTTTCCTTCTGGCTGTCTTTAACTTTTATAGCTCCCTGTTGATATTCTGCCTTCATTTTCTTTACATGCCTGCTACGGGAGGTTTTGGCTACATCCTTGCTTAGCTGATGCCATCACTCAGTGATCTTTCATTGTGTTTCCTTCTAGAGATCCATGTGGAGAGAGTCCTTCGTGCCACATGTTTTCCGTGAGCCCTAAGACCATAGCTGTCTGCAGTATCATCTGAGACCTTGAGAGTCACACGTCGTTATGGGAGATTTTCTCATTGACACCACTGAAGAAAGTGCAGATACATGCTGCACAGACACTCAGACTGAACTGGCAGAGAGAGTAGCAGCCATCGATGTTGCTGTTGGGCCTGATATAGGTGACCAAAATCTTCAAGAAACAATAGAAGAGAATGATACAGTCTTTTCTGACAGTGTGGCAGACATGCAGAGGAATGGGGTCAATAGTGACATGGGAACAAATGAATCTTTATCTTCACGAGACCGAGAGGATGTTCATCAGATGAATATTCCAAAGAAAGCTGTCTCTAGGCCTGTTCTATCTAGCAGAAAATTGTCTCTTCAAGAAAGGCCCACAGGAAGCTACATGACTTCTAACAATGCCCCTGGATATGGTCCTTATGCAACAGGACCTTTAACACACATCTCACCACGTATAGTGAGGAGACCAACGATAGAGTCCAACCGGATCTCCATCTCAGATGCTGAGGTAGGTTTCTTCTCTGATGTAATGATGATGCCAAGGTATGATGCTGTCTTTCCTGCCTGCTGGTATGAAACTTTAGCCTCCGAAGTCAACGGTTTCAGAGGCAGTAAATTAACTTATGCAAAAATGCCTGAAGAATAATAATAAGAAATGATTATAAGCAACTTGTAGCTTCGGGCAGCAGATAGTCCTGTATGCCTGTGCCTTCAACACTTGAATCAGTCTTTACTTCTGTTGTAAATGGACCCTCTGATCATACAGGTCCTGATTCAGCAAGATCCTTAAGAATGTGCCCAACACATGAGTAGTCCCATTGACGTTAATGTCTTCCTTATAGCTATTCCAGTTGAATAGTATGAGCAACAGCACAGTAGGCTAAATTTGGTACCCCATAATTTTTTTTAATGAGTAGCAGGAAGGCTGGTTTCAAATGGACTTGCTTGCAGTTTTTTACAGCATGTGCGCTCAAGAAGTTTATCTGCTGTGGCAGCTTTGCCATGATTATTTTATGAATTTAAGCATGTGGCAGTTAGCCATGTCCCATCATGCCACGTGAATGAGGTTGTGGTTGTTGGAGTCATGATTTAATTTCATGTGAAGCGTAAATAGATTGTGATTTCCCTCGCCTGATTTTTACATTTGTATTGCCTTTCAAAAATAATTCCTCAGGCAGAAGCTAAGTTCCTCAGACAGTATTTCCAGGACTGCATGGGCTCCTGCAGAGCCCCACCAAACAGCTTTGTGAATAAAATAAGGCATGCAGCAATCCACAGTGATAACACGAGCAATACGGTGCTTGAATAATTGAGGATGTGCTCACAGACAACACAAACTTTGATAAGGTTTTCTTTGAAAGCTCTGTATGATGAAAGGCCTGTATTCCTTTTGTAGACAGTGTAACCCACTCTCAGTATAGCCTTTACGACTTCACTTAGACCATGTAAAGCTATTCTGGACGGAGTACTGGGGAATAGTTTGTGGGGAACAATCTAGGGTGATCAGATATCCTGATTTTATAGGGACAGTCTCAATATTCAGAACTTTGTCTTTTATATAGGCACCCATTACCCCCCAACCCCATCCCGAATCTTCACACTTTCTATCTGGTCAGCCTAGAACAATCCTGCATTGGTAGTGAGGAATGAGCAGGACAGAGGCAAAGATGTACTGGTCTTTTCCATCTCTAATGTGTGGGATGCATAAGGCCATTGGTAGTTCTCTTAAGGCCGGATTTCCAAAGAGCTCAGCTGTAGAACTAGTCAGGATTTTTTTTTGTTGGAAAATTATAATTCATCAAAACCAAAAATTTTGGGGGGAACTTACTGGTTTTGAAAGAGCTTTTGTCAGGAATTACGTCTAAGATCCAGGATAGAATTTAGAGGGAGAGTCCCCATGCCAAAATAGCCAAGAGCCTTGGGGTTAGGGAGACCCAGGATCAAGTCCCTGAATGAGTTGAGTAGGAACTTGAATCTGGGTCTTCCACGTCTCCGATGGATGCCCTTTTTGAATAGTCTACATTTTGTTCTGATGCAAAACAGAAACAAATTCTGAAATCTCAAATATTTTTGCAGAACAGAATTTTTGTTTTCTGGCCAGTCCTACTTAGCTCCCATTTGTCACTTATTTTGGTGCCTAAATGGGAGCTGAGCTCTTCCGAAAATCTATCCCTACTTGTAGGTGCTGAGCACTGTATGTTTCATTCTGGCCACGTGCCTGTTTTCCCAGGTTTTTCTTCCTCTTTTGCTTCCTGTTTCTACCACCCTTTCATCTTCCTCTTTCTTTCCTTCCTCTTTTCTCTACTCTCTACAGAAGGGCAGCTGCCAAGCCAATGCAGTTCAATGACCTTTCATCATTAGGCAGTATAAATGTAGTGGCATGTCCTGCGTCCTCTCCATGGGTGTTGGAGATCCTTGATTGCAAACACCAGGATTGTCCCTCTGCACATAGTGAAGTGGGGGCAGGATTTGGGGATTGTACATGGGGGCTGTGGATCCCCAGCTCAAAACAGTGCACTGCTCCTTTTGAGGTCCCTCTGAGCTGCTGGGGCTGGAGGCAGGATGGAGTTGAAGGTGGAGAGGAGTAAGTGCAAGCTGAGTAGTGGTGTGGGGGGGGGGTCTGACTACACAGATCTGATGGTGGTGTCCTGAATAAAGAGGTTGCTGCTCCAGCCTTGAGGTTGCAGTAGGAGGCACAGAGTACCTGGGATGGGGAATCCTTTTCCCCCTCCATCAGCTCTACTGATCATTCAAGCAGTTGCTGGAAGAGGAAGGTTCCATGACCTTTTCCACACCATTGTTGCTGGCAGATCTCTTTTTCCCTCTGGCAGCAGCAGGTAGATGGAGGAACACAATAGCATTTCAGATAGGCTCTACTGTAGCTCTCTAAGCTCATGGTCTCCTCACATATTTGTGTCCCTTACTGTGTGAGAATTTAATAGCTAGGTGGGTTTCAGTAGGGCAAGGTGCATTTTGTGGTGTCTGCATTGTTTGTTTGCTCCACAGGGAGGGTTTCAGTGATGGCTATTGGATGCTTTACTAAAGGTTATAAGTTACTGCTCCCACCTAATCCTTATGGGCTAACTCCTAACCTCTGACACCCATGCCACCCCACTGTAGTCAATGAGGTATAGTTGAGGACAGAAGTTAACTCTATTATGGAGGCTACACAGTCTAGTAGCTAGAGCATGAGCCTGGAAGTCAGAACTCTGGGTTCGAATCCAAGCTCTACCACTTAGTTACTGAATGACATTGGGCAACGTCACCTTACTTCCCTGTGGTTTAATTTTTCCCTTTTGAAAAATGGGTATAATTCTGCTTACTGCCTTTGTAAAGCCCATTGTGATCCTTAGGTGAAAGATACTATAAAAGCACAAATTATTCTGACTTTAAACTATCGTTCTGTTTTACTTATTAGAGTGGGGGACTTTTGTGAGTCATGGAGCAATGGGGTAGGAATTCACTGCACTGTAGCACTAGTAAAAAAGAATATATGAATGAAACAAATTAAGCGTTTGCAGTATTCTCTAGCCCCAGTAACATGCTTTAATGGAGGTTCAGAACAAATTTCAGAAAACTTACTTGACTTCCATATATCAGTGCTATTGTTCTGCAGTGATTTTTACATTGCTGGGAATGAAACTTGTTTCAAGGTAATTGCAGTGGAATATATTTATAACAAGCTCCAATCTGCAGGGGAATTCAAAAGAATCAAAACCCGTGTATATAAAATCAATATCTTAGTTGATAGTTGTTGCCTTCGAAAAGAAGAAGCTTGGTTTGGAAGACAGATGCAGAGACCTTCGTTTCTGTGCTCCAGTAGCCATTTTTATTGTGCAGTGCTGCATTTTTAATGGTCAGTTTGACGTTGCTATTAAAAGCCCTGCTACATCATGAATGAAATACTTAACAAAGCTGCATTCTGTGGAAAGCATCATTCCTATTAATGGAGAGACACTGCCGCAGAAAGAGGTGAAGGGATACATTGGCAGGGAGATAAGTCAGAGGGTCTTTGTGCTATTTTTAAAAGTAGCCTGGAAATCTATAGGTTCAGTCTTGCAGACTTTGTTTTCGTTTTTTGCTTTTTATTATCTGTCTATTTTGAGGTGCAGGTTTTTCCCCTCCAGCACTCTTCCAGAATCATTCATTTGTTCAGTATAGGGCGTGGGAATGGATTTGTGTGCCCAGAGAATTTAATCTGTTTCTTTCTAGGTGTGTTCGTACAGTACCTAGCACAATGGGCTCCAGCTGTGATCAGGGCTCTGTAGGCACTACCCTAATTCAAATAATAATAATAGTATCTTCCTGTTCACTTTCCAGTCCAGTTCTACCCTGGTCTATATCCAACACAACACCATGCTTCGTTCAGTTGTTTTCAAAAAGCAAAGATGAACAAAACTTTCTGTAGTTGATAATGCTACACAGCAGGTCCATTCTTATTTCTATTCCTGGGTATTTAGCGTGCCAATATGTGTGAACTGGGATGAGAAGGTTCCCTAGGCTCTTAGATAGGAATCTGCAGTCACTGTGTGAGGAAAGGGCAGAGTTACCTTGGGGAGAAAAATTGCTACGGCTTTGTTTTTTTTTCTCTGAGCTTTGATTCTCATAAGCATTTAGGGGTAAATTTTTAGGAAGGTTGAGGGCTCACGTTGACATGTTCACATTACAAAAGCTTTGTTTTCAGAGAGCAAACTATAGGTGTTGGTCATATTTGTGGAATACACATTCCTTAATACATCAGTGTGTCTGTATGTTTAAGGTCAGCACTGTTACCTGTCCAGAAAAGGCATTTTTCCCCGTGAAGCCTAATCCTTAATGGTACATGTTTTAGTCAACCACTGAAATAATGCCCCCTGCTAGTTTTCTTCTGGTAAGTGTCCAGGATAATTGTGCTTGGGTGTTTCTCTATAAGACATTATGCACTGAAATGAGAGGGAAACATGCAGAACAGTAGGCTCTGGGTTAGATTTTGAAAGCCTGGCTTCCAGTTTGGCACTAGGAAGTTTAGGACACCAGGATTATAATTACACCTAAAATTGTATTTACTCATATGGAATTTTAAAATGCGACCTCATATTATTATTGTTGCTCAGTTGTATTATAGTAGCATCTAGATTCTAGAGATATCAACCAACATTGGGGTGCTGTTGTGTGCTGTACAGACACATAGGAGATCTTCTGTGCCCTGAAGAGCTTTCAGTTTAAATAGACAGGACAGACAAAGGGAATTATTTTCATGACCATTTTCATATGGGAAACTGAGGTACAGGGAGGTGAAATGGCTTTCCCAAAGTCACACAGGAAGTGACAGAGCCGGGAATTAATGTGTCCTGAGTCCCTGACAAGTCCCGCAACTGTAAGGCTGTTCTTCTCGGGCCATACCATGCACAGATGCAGAGAGAGGATAACAGCCTGCTACTGTTGCTGGCTAATGGAGTAACTCCTTTAGCTCATTTACAGGAGAGCTGTGCTGAAGAGTCTGGGCTCCATCTTTACTGATGAGTCATCCTGTGGGGTTGTTATATATGCTATTTCCAAATAGGCAGATATTTCAAAAAGAGAAATAGAGGCTGAATCAAATAGAACTCTGCTGGACTGCGGTACTGAAAAGTCAGCAGAGGGCGATTGCTTTACATTCAGAGCACAGGATTGATGTTGCTGTCCTGTAAGAGATGACAGGCAGAGGGAAAATACGAGCAATTACAAAGAGGATCGAGCAGAGGCACGCACTGCCTAATGTAGCTCAGAGACGCATACATTTGGTATCACAAGGAGAAATGTGAATGAATAGAGTGGTGCACTGGTATCTTTTGCACAATTATCACTATGTTGTTTATCATTTGTTACTATGGACATTGTGCGTAGGGCTGTACAGGACACACAGTACAGACAGTTCCTCTTCTGGCATACTTGCAATCAAAACAAGATAGATATGCTTGACAAAAATGCAGGAGGAAGCCCCAAGGATGAATAGGAATTTGTGTAAATCTTACACTGTTACCTATTCGTTCACTCCTTGCATGCTTCACTGCAGAAGATTCATTAGGATGGATTTAAATGAAGAGAGAGTAGTGACTTGGCACAGTGGAGTCACCGGGGGATAAGGCGCATTCCAAGTGTCTTGGTTGGCTCCACATTGAGGCTTTTATCCTGCAAGGGATGAAACTGTGATGATAATTACGATCCTGCTGTACTTAGCAGCAGCAGTTACTGCTGCTGCTTTTTATACTGATCCCTAAGGAAGCTTTGGTCAACAGATCCTTTGTGACCTGAGCAGCTAATAAGGCAGACTTGCCTCTCCAGTAGTTGAATAACTTCCAGCTTCAGTGCAGGTGACGTTTCACAAGTTCTTTCCAGGTGACTCCTGTGGAACACATTTGTACTGAAGACATTCGTGACCTGCACATGTTAAAGCACCTTTAAACCTGCTCCTTTCTCCTTGCATTGACTATTTGGCATCATCAGTCAGTGTCTTTCTAGAGGCAGTGAATCCATCAGTAAGCAGTCATTACCCAAGGTAAATTTATAGTCTTTGCAAAAATGAAGATTAAATCCATGAACATCCGCACTTTGTCAAGTATACCGGGATAGTCTACATCAATCAGAAACCAAGATGGATTGTACAGCTGCGCTCCTGGGACGAATCAGAATTTCCTATGCTACACTGATAGCGATCCAATATTGGCTGTGCTTTCATCAATCAGAGATATCAAGAGTTGCAACAATTCAGTGCTTTGCCACCATAGTTTGTGTTTAAAACTAACCTCAAAAAACACTAGAAATGTGCTGCAGGTAGATGGATGGGATGATCTGATAGATCTCTCTACTATGCGTTACAGAAGAGACTGCCATACACTTTTATAGAGGTTTTGCTAGTCCTTTTTGGGTGGCTACTCCTTGCCCAGAAGGCTGAGTGGGGAATGTCCTTTCAGGAGAGGGGCTAGTTATTCTTGGACTGTGGCCAGAAGGACCCTTTGCATGTTTTCCTGCCCTAACTCTGCGGTACACATGCTCTGTAATTCCTTTAAGATAGTAATATTAATCTAACAAGATTACTTGCTTTTCATCCAGAAGTCTCAAAATGCCTTTAAAAGGGGGAAAAAACGTGATCTTCAGCTGAAGCACCCAGAGTTTTAGTACTAAGATCCGTAACAAGTCCATTGCAGAGCTAGGCCTTGAACAGAGGTCTCCTGACGTAGAGTCCACTGGACTGGACTGTCTCCTTCAACATTAGCTGTCAGTGTACACAGCATCCTCTCCATTATATACGAGATGATGATGGGATAGATATGACATACCCAGGATACAATGCAGGTTAGTGAGTAGCTGTGTCGCCTCTCCCGTCCCCTTTAACCGGGGAGGGAGCCTTTACAATAGCTTCTCGTTTGGACTGCTCACGAACATCCCTTAGGATGCCAGTCACTTCCAGCTGTGCCTGTGCTGCAGCCAGCCACACCTTGGCTCTTACCAGCGTTTGTTATAGTGCAGGATGACCCCCCAAATATATGTCTCTCATTGCCCCGCCCTCTCCTGACGACAGAATTTCATATCAAGTCTGTATTTCTTTAGCAGAAGTAATGTGCACACACCTAGTTACCCCAAATGGAGGTTTACAAACACTTCAGTTTAAACGCACTGGATTAGATAAAATACAAACAAGTTTATTAACTACAAAGAGATTTTAAATGAGTACAAGTAATGAAGCATAGAAGTGAGAGATGATTACAAGAAAAATCAAGATAAAATGCAGCTGGTGCCTAACTTAACCATGTTAAATTCAAATCAAAATATTCTCACCACATCTCAGCATTCTTACTGACCAAACTTCTTAGGTCAAGATCCCTTTTCCAATTCAGTGGCTGCTTCCTCTGTCCCTTCTGGTGCAGTGAATCAATGGAGAGAAAGAGAGGAGGGGTACCTTGGGGTGTTAGTCCCTACTTTTTAGAGTGCTAGTCCTCCTCTTGTAAAACATTTCCGGCTAAGATTCTGGAGATAAAAAGTTCACACTCATACACTTTCTCACTCTTCTGTCCCTGGGTGTTTGAATCCACCATCCCCAGGCCCAGAGCTTGCCTGTCCTATCCATCCCCAGGGATCACTGATTAAGTTGTCCCCATCTCTTTGTTGCTCAGGCAGTATAGTGTGTATTAGTGGAAGGCTATACAGCATAAGCAGAAGCAGAGAAGATGAGACCAGATAAGTGGCTCACTTCTCAGTGCTGTTGCTGTACTGAGGTAAGCTGAGAGAGGTCTGTAAGGGTTTGCTGTCTACTTTCCGACGGTCTTTTTCCAAAGTCCAGCCTTGAGAATTAACAGCATCTTCATCTTCTTTCACTTAGATTGCAACAGCAGTTGACTGTACTCATCACCTTACAAGATCAGGCCCTTAATTGTTTGTTCAGTTGTTGTGAAGCATCTAGTGCAGAGAACTATGAGAGAAGCAATACTGGATTGGGTGGGCCATTGGTCTGATACAGGATGGCAAATCTTGTGTTCCTGGAACTTTATCGGTCTGCTTTTCTTCACACATTCTTGTTTTTTAGCATTTCTTTGTCTGTTCTGCTCTCCTCATGTGGAATTCTCAGAACTAGCTGAATGTAATAATGATCTATCACACCTGCCCCTTTTATCTTCACCCCTGCCTGGTCCCCCGCACCCTCTTCCCTTCTGTGTCCCCATTCCCTTCATTTTTCTTTCCATTTATATTATTCACTCCCAATTACCATCCCCCTTTTTAAAAAAAAAAAAAAAATCATAGAAATAACACTTGCCCCCACTATATTGTTCATTCTGCTTGTGTGTTATAGCCCTTCCTGTATTCTGTTTCTGTCTTGTCTAGTTAGATTGTAAGCTCTCTGAGGCAGGGACTCTCTACTACTGTTTGTACAGAGCCTAGCACTGTGGGGCCTATTTGTGGTTGGTCCTTAAACACTGCTGTAATAAACACAATTAATGATATGCTACCTCAGAATTTACTCTGCTTAACTAATATTTAACCTGCTTATTAGCTTTGGCTTTTTTGTTTAATATTATTATTTTGGAGGGTCACTCTGTGACTAAAAATTCCTACATTTTAAGGCTAGTAGGGACCATTGTGACTATTTAGTCTGACCTCCTGCATAACACGCAAGTCATAAAATCAATGGCACCTCACTCTTCGCACACCCAAGAATTAAACGCTTCATCATGGGTATTCAGAATATCTACCTGGATATACGTGCATCCCCAGTATCCTTTAGGCACCCCCTAAACCTAGTCCTGAGTTGTATTACTAAGTTTCCGTTAGAGCCCTTAACAACATGCATGCTTATGCACGTGTCCCCGAAGGTGGCATTTTTAGTGGCCATTACCTTGGCCCATCACGTGGGTGAAATGGGAGCATTCATGGCATACCCGCCTCACCGTCTTTTACACAGACAAAATCACTCTTAGACCTCACCCAAAATTTATACCAAAAATCACCTCAGCATTTCACATACATCAGCCCATCCACCTACCTGCTCTCTTTTCAGAAGCTCGCAGCAGCGCCCAAGATGCGCGTAGGCTGGTGCTATGGTCCAGCCGGGGGCTTTGTCGAGGGGAATAAGCTCCCCGTTTACGAGTCTGTAGCCCCGGCCCCCAGGCGGGTTTCCCTGGCAGTCTGTAGCCCCCCTGGCCCCCACATAGGGCAGGGCTGGTAAGGAGTCCACGACCCCCGGCCTTCCAACAGGCCGGGTGGGCAAACAGCCTATGGCCCCCAGGCCTCAGGTACGGCGGGGCACACACACGGGTCTTTAGCCCCCGGCTCTCAAGCGGAGCCGGAAAGGACGACGGTTCTATGGCTGCCGGCCCTCAAACAGGGCGGGGCAGGTACAGTGGTCTGCAGCTCCCAGCCTTACAGTCAGGCGGGGCTGGCAAAGCCCGGTGTGCTCTGGCCAGCAGTGCAGAGGCCGCCAGGCGCTCCCGGAGTGGTTAGGGAAGGGGGTAGAGGGACACAGGCCCACCCGACTCCACTGCATCCTGGCCCCGGGCCCTGCGAGTCAGCGGGGATCCAGCCGCAACACGCGGACTGGTCCGGCCAGGCACTCAGCCGCTGTCCCATCCCGGGTACCTGCTTCCACGTGTCTCCCTCCGGGTCGCGAGTCCCGCACCGTCCACCGGCGGCGGGTCCGGAAACCCCTCAGGGAGGGTAACTGCTCCAGGGCCCAGGGGTTCCTCCCATCCCCGAGGGTCAGCCCACTCCGGTGGGTCCGCCACGTCAGGCAGCTCCTCCAGGTCGGGGCTGGCCTCGGGGGGGTTTCTCCCACCCAGGGGGCTCGGGTAGCTGGGCCCAGTCAGTCAGGTCCGGCGGCCCTTTCCAGTCACTCGGGCTCGGCAATTTGGGCAGGCTTTGGAGGCTCCAGTCGGCGGGGCGGTCGCACCAAACAGCCACCGGGCCTGGGTTAGGCCTAGGCTGCAGCCTCCATTGGCAGCTTCCCCCGGTTGAGCTGCTGGGCCTGACTTGTATACGTCCTGCCCTGGCTCCGCCCCTCTGCCTCTGGGTAGCTTGGCTTACGACCTTTCCTCGGGCCCAGGCTCTGAGGAAGGCCGCAGTGCCTTGTTACAATGCGTTATCACGTATATTAGCCATCAGCCGTGCGCTAGCATTCTGTCTAGGCAGAACCAAACCCTTCAGAAAATCCGCTAAGCTCTTTGTATCCATGGCGGAATGATCCAAAGGCACAGCCGTCTCCCCACAGATAACCAAAATGGATCGCAAGGTGCATTCATTTATGCTACCAACAAAAGAACGTGCAAATCCCCCAAGAGGTCAAAACACATTCCACCAGAACAAAGTCTACATCTCTAGCATTCCTCAATAACGTACCAAGCACCGACGTATGCAGAGCAACTACTTGGGCCCAAGTAACTCCAAAGTCCCCTCCATCCAATCGGGGCACTGAAATGAAGCACCCAGAGGGACAGCGCTCGAAGAAGCGAGGGTTACTCCACCCTGTGCGGTAGCAGAGGTTCTTAGAGATGTGTGTTCCTGTGGGTGCTCCACTACCCACCCTCCTCCCCTCTGCTTTGGCGTTCAAAGTAAGAACTCAGTGGTAGAGAAGGAACAGAGGAGGTTAGGTTTGCATGCATGCCAAGTGAGGTGCCAACGGCACTGCAAAACGGGGATGACCCACGTGCAACCCAGACAAGCGCTACTGATAGAAATCTCCAATTTAGGACGTGAGGATGTGCCAGCACTTGAAGTGGAGCATCCACGGGAGGGGGGGGGGGGACATCTCAAAGAACCTCACTTACTGCACAGAGTAACCTTCTCTTTCCACCACCCTGCCTAACACTTTGCTTATTTGTTTCAGTGTTACAAAATTAAAGGACCGTCCCAGCCTTTAATGGCCCTAGAATATGAACTTCCATATTTGATTCTGTGGCTTTATGATTTCTAATCAGCACTTATCTCTGGTGCTGATTTTTTTTTTCTCTAAGGGAGAGCCTCTTGTATGATGACAGAGCATCTTGTTTTAAGACAAAACAATTACTGTACATTCAAATAGATACAGCATTCCAATTCTCTGACAACCTTTTATTAGAGTATCTTATTAACATTACAGTTCCTGTTCTCATTTGTCAGCAGTTGTGTGGTGGATTTAACAGAGATCTAAAATGTTATCTTTAAAGAACACTCGGCCCAAAGACAGGTTTTTCTCCCTGGTAAAGAAACGATATGATTTTCTTGCTTTTCTGTAGTAGAACAAAATAATGAAGTGGAGTCTGCCACTCTACAGGCTGACGCATTGCAAGATCTGCTTGGGCTATTACATATAGACTCTGTATGTAATAGCCCAAGCAAAAAGAAAGAAAATGTATTTATTTATTTTGATTTTTGTAATATAAAGTCAAACACATGGTACTTCATGACATTTTGATATTTGCTGCGCTAATTGAACAGCCTATAAAATTCCATCTTCTCTCCCTTCCAAAACATAGCTCTCTTCCTCAGTAGACCTCTGAGTAGTTTGTCAGTGAATATCATAACCCCCATTTTACAGATAGGGAAACTGAGGCACAGAGCAGGGAAGTGACTTACCTAAGGCTAGTGGCAGAGCCAACAATAAAACCCAGGTCTCTTGAGTTCCAGGGGAGCGCTTCATCCAGTTCATTCACACTGCTTCACTGCATCAGCCACTTTCACCCATCTCCTGGACATCCAAGTATCCTTCTCTGTCCGTCTTCTGCCTCGCAACACAACTCAAATGGTACTGCACTGCTAGAGCTTCTTCAACTTGCAGCTGTCCTGAGGACCCTCTGCACAGGAATGGGGGTGGGAAGGGACAGTGGAAGCAAATACAACTGGGGGCAGGGGAGAGTCTTGTGTGATCTGTCACAGTAGATAGGAAGGGAATAAACTAGCTACTTATTTTAAATGTCTCTCTCAGTTTATGTGGTGTAAGCAGTTTGTCTCCATTATGCCTTATATTCTGTGTACTACACCTTTAAATGGAGAGAAATTCCCGATGCTGCTGCATAGATAGCTGCCATTCTTGTTCAGATGCCGCCTGCTACAAAGGAGATATACACACACTGCACTCGCTTTCTCAAGAGAGAATTTACAGTTGTTCTGAAATGTATGTCATTGTGACTGAAAGTATGTGGTAGCTCTTTGCATGTAAACAAACATGATTAACAAATTGAACAAGAAGGGAACAAAATCAGACACTGCATTAAAACAAAACAATGGATTTAATCTTTTCAGTGTGTGAGGAGAGGCTGAATGGTTGGCTTCTTCATTCGAAACATACATGATTCATTCTTTCAAAGGTAGCTGTATCCATAAGAGAGAGAAAATAATAAACCCCGAGTCTCAAAATTTGAAGAGAACTTGGCCATGTGAGTTTAGATAGTGGGCATCTGTATCAGACAATATTTATGGAATGCATAGGATAGTTGTGTGACCTGAACGTGTAACAAGAAGCATACAGCAACTACAGTACACATTACCCAGTTTATAAAGTGTGTACTGTAGTCATGATAAAATCCATACCTTCTGCCTCTGTCTTAATCTGTCGCTGCTGAAACAGTTGAAGTTAAGCACCATTCTTCACATAATACAACTGGAAATGGCCTTGTTAGCATTTGCTGGCTGGCACTTATTTGAAGGTAACCTGCGAAAGGGAGGGAAGCAAATTGCCCTTGTGCCCTTTTTGTTTGTTTCTTTCTTTCTTTATGACTGGTGAAGACAGCCTGTGAGGTTTGGTTTTGGTTTTTGTTATTTAACAGTTGTTGGAGGTTTTTTCCTGCTTGTTTTTTTTACATGGTAAATTCAGGCCCTAACAAGCCTACAGGTCTTTAGTGAAATGATGGCATCATAAGGGTCAGGAATGTTGAGCTAGTGAGAAGGGGATAGGATTTTTATTAAGGAGCTCTTTGATTTTACTAACACCTATTTAGCTTCAGTGACTAATATTTTAGAAGAAAGGAAGTTAAACCCACTCACACAATTAAGGAGTGAGAGTTAACAGTATATCATATTTCAGTCACCCAGTAGGTCCCCCAGCAAAAGCCAAGAAGACTTGATTCAGGTCATCTATAACTTTCTCAGTGGTGAAGGCTGTTGTCAATATCCATTCATAGATGTTAAGCCTCATTGGTAGTGGGGCATTTGCTGGACGCTTTCCAAGCGAAAAGAGAGTCTAAAATTTCCCACAGGTATGAAGATTCCTTCAGAAGATTATACATCCTTTCAGATTAATGTCACTTCTCCACAGTCCACTCATGGGTGAGTAGGCATGTTAAAGTCTGACCTAGAAGTGGTAGAAAGCCCTCAGGAGATCTCATAAGAGGTAAAGCTGAATAGGGATTGAAAGAAGTTTTTGAAAAATGGTTGAGAGTCATATGCAAGGCGTTATGGGTAGACAGTGGTTCCGTTAAAGACAAACACTCAGAATAGTCCTAGGTACCCTGAGTTTAGGGTAGTTTAAATACAAATTGTTTCTAAAAGGATCTAACCCAGTTGGATGGATTATTTTCCACAAAAAAGAAACATTCAAGGGCAGGAGAAGCAGAAACCACACCTAAATCCATCATTAGAATTTAAATGAAAGCGACCCTTTCTTATTACAGAGTGAAACTCCATCAGTGGGAGCCTAGGATACTCAGGAATCTGTTCCATTCCCTACATCTGCAATAGTAAGATAGTTCATCTAGAGGAGCCAAGCAGGTTTTTGTGCCCTCCCACTGCCCCGTGCAATTTCTCTCTCTCAGTCAAGCATGCTGCAGTATTCACTTCCCCAACATGCCTAGTAGATTAAGCATCTTCAGTATTGAGTCTAAGCGTATGCAGTGACTAGTCGTTTAGATTGACGATGCTCCTTACAGTAGCTCACCCTACTGTGGGCTTAAAATATTTATCTTGGAAGAAACTCTTTGTCCTATAAATAACCTCAGACAGCAAAATGTGTGTTTGAGCAAAAGGAGGGGAATGTGTAGGCTCTGGTCAAAGATTTAAAGGTGGAGGCAGCTTTGAAATTAAAGTTTCAGGAACTATCTGAACCCTACACCCCAAGGAAGGGGGGAAAAAAAAATTCATAGGCAAGAGTTGTAGACCAAGCTGGATGAGCAAGCATCTCAGACAGGTGATTAAGAGAAAGCAGAAAGCCTATGAGGAGTGGAAGATGGGAGGGAAAATCCACATTATTTCAGATCCCGGCGTGTGTATTTGCTGCTATACTACATTTTTTATTGGTGGCCACTGTACATTTGTCCAAAACATTGTCAGGCATGATTTGCTTGTTTAGTTCTGATTCTTTTCTCACTTACATGGGGGTGTAAATCAGAAGTAGCCCGACTGAAGTCTATAAATTAGATCAGAAACTGGCCTATAGAGCTGAGCTTTTATCTTAAACCCTCTTCTTCCCATCAAGTTATGAGTGCTGAATCATATAAATAGAAGCGAATTACTGAAGTTTTCCTGGTCTTCATTTCAGATGCTCCATAGACATCACTGAATGGGAATTTATCCCTGTGTAGAGGGTCAGCACGAGTCCTATATACATCTTAAGCCTGACTTTGAATATCCTATGGTGGCCCTCTGCAAAGCTGTAGCTGTTAGATGACCTTTTGTGGGGACTCCAAACTTAAGTTTTCAATGGTGTCTAGTGATTTTGGGTGCCCTACAGAATACATCTTTAAAGGGCATGATTTTTTCCCCAAAGTTCTGGGCACCCAGGCCTTCTAAAAATAAGGCCCCTTTAAAATGTCACCAGCTGGGTCCCCAAAAATTGAGGCACCCAAAATCACTCGTCACTTCTGAAAATGTAGGGCCCCATCAGCATTTCTTCTATGTGCATGTCATTTTTTTGAAGTAGACCACTTTGTAGCAAGATCTCAGGAACACGCTATGAGACGGACACCGAAGTGAGGAAACAGCAGTTTATTGATTGCCGGCAACCGGCCCAGCAGAATCATTTCCAAAGGCTGAGCCCTGATTATACTGGGGAGCTTCCTTATATACCCTTATTGATTACATGAATATTCATACATATCATTACATTATACATAGCATGATTGGCTCGTTATGACCTCCCTGTGGGAGGGGGCCTTAACTTGGTTTTAATTAGTTATTGGCAATCTGAACAAATATACTGATTTTGAGATTAATATGGGGAGTTGGTATGGGGGTTTCCGAGAAGGTACTGACCTGGCCCAGAGCCAGTACAGGTGTCCAAGGAGTTACTGATCTGGGGCCAAGATGGGGAGTTGTGACAGTGCTGAGGTAGTGTTAATGAGAGAGGAGATTGGGAAATCACTGGGCTAGTGTTAGTCTGAGGGAGTTAGGGAGTTTTAGCAGCATTTTTAACTTGTTAGTTACAGTAATGTTAAGCAAAAACAAATGTGGGGCCTGGTGGCTCTAATCACAGTGCCTACTTGACCATACACTTGGCATAATCAATTACAAGGCACAAAGTTAACTATAGGTAATTTTATAAGAGTCGGGGTTCTGGGGTGCTTGCCTCAACTTGCTGGCCTGAATCTTGACCCAAAAGTATTTGTGAGGCTCAGCCTCAGCTAATGGAAAGTGTTAAACATGGAGTGGAAACTGCCACTGAGTTTAGAGAAAACATGTTTGTCTTTAGCCTCCTGCCCTCCTGGTGCTGTGCTGTATATGACATCTGTGAGCACCCACTGCATTAGCTGTACTTTGGCTGCCGCTGAGCAGAGCTAATGGTGTTTGTTTAGACAAGTATTAACCTTATTAATGTAAGCAGAATGTGATAACTATAATTTATAGCAGCTAGAAGTTGTTCCAGAAATTCAATATTATCCTGGCATGGACTAACACACCTCCTTTTGTCTTCCTTTCTGCTGTGAGATGGCCCCTCTCAGGCCCCCTTAGCTGCAGAGACATGAGTTTTCATCCACTAAACCTGCCTCAAACACCTCCAGCACAGAAAATACCCATTTCAGCATAAACGCATGACTTTCAGCAACATTAGCACGATACTAGTAGGTATTGGCATCCAATTTTCCTATAGAAGCCACTGCCTCATTTGGGCTATTAGTAGACCTGGTTCAACCAAACCTTATATAAACTCAGTCGCAACCTTAACTAATGGGGTCTTTTTTTTTCTCTCCATAATACCATATGGGAGGCAGCATGCTTTAATAGTTAGAATAGGGAACTAGGAAGCAGGAGATGGGAGTTAAATTCCTGCCTCTGCTATTGACTTGTTGTGTGTCCTTGGACAAGTCACTTTATTTCTCTGCTTCCAGAGTTACCCAGTCTCTAAAATGGAGATCATAATATGTACCCACTTTGTGAAAAGCAATTTTAGTTCCTCTGTTGAAAAGTGCTATATTAATGAAATTTTTATTACTACAATGTCACTGTCGTAGGTTGCTGTGGTCCATTGCTGAATAAGAATGTAATATTTTTTTTACAGGGGAAATAACTCCATGTCAAGCCAAATGGTGTATCAGAGCTGATAATATTTCACAGATGGGATGCCTGAAATAGGAAAATGTCAGTAGCAGTAATGCTCCCAAATATGTCCATTGACACATTTTCCCTGACTTCACCATATCCAATCTGCCTTTCCCCCTCCACAAGACGATTCCTATCGAAGTACTACAGTCCCATAAATCACTCTGGGTGATAAGCCAGGGAAGGCTTAGTCTTCCTTGGTCTTTGATACTTTCTACCTATGCAGCTTCTGTACCAGACCACTGAAGGATAGCCAGTGTAATGCTAATTTTTAAAAAAGGCTCCAGAGGCAATCCTGGAAATTAGAGGCTGCTCATCTGAATGTCGGTATCAGGCAAATTGGTTGAAACTTTGAACAAAAAACAGAATTATCAGACACATAGATGAACATGATATGTTGGGGAAGAGTCAACGCTGCTTTTGTAAAAGGAAGTGGTTTTGTTGTGAGGTGGAATACCAATGTACATTATTTCTCATAGGGTCAGTGTTAACTTACACCAGGAGTGTTCGCGGGGGATAGTGAGGCAAGCTCTGACCCTAAAAGATTATCTATAGATACCTTTGTGCGTTAATAGTTCTGTGCTTTATAAGTGATTGTATTAACTGGCCTGTGTTTACCCCTTTGTCCCCATCAAAATAGCTTGGTAATCACGTGTTAGGAGGGTTGCAAAATTGCCCCAGTTTTCCGGTACTAACGCTTGCATAACAGTTGCCCAACTTCCCATTTTTACACTAATTCAGCACTTTATCAATCACCCCATGTTAGCCTAAGGTCAGGTATAGCATGCAGCAATGACGCTATTCTAAATGGGTGAGTAAAAGGTAATTCCAATCCTTACTTTGCTTTCCTTTGTCTCTAAAGGGAATCATTTAGTTGTTAGATAAGGTGAGGCAAGCCTAGGCAAACCTCAACCTACCCCCTTTATCTCACTTTCTCTGTATCTCATAAATGCAGCTTGGCTTTGTGGTTAAAGCCACCCGGCCCTGTCTCTGTCCTTTTGACCTTGATCTGATATTGTAACTGCAAGACTGCTCACTTCCCTTATTTCAGCAATTTCTTAGGAACTTGTGTTAACCCCTAGACTAGCAACTTTTCAGGAAGCCCTTTCGCCAACCTCCCTCAGTAACAACAATTCAGCAATTTTATAAATTACCAATAGACTAATGAAAACAAGGGTAAGGCCCACTTCTGGAAAGAGGTGTGAATATTGTTAAGAAATACTTACGAGCCAATCAATGAGCTGCTGATGTATGTATCTTTGGAAATCTAATGATGTAATGTATGAATATTCATGTAAACTTGTAAGGTATATAAATAAGGCTTCGCCCCATTATAATTGGGGCTCAGCCTTTGGAAGTGATTCCGCTGAGCCGGCTGCCGGCAGATCAATAAACTGCTGTTTCCTCATTTCGGTGTCCGTCTCGTAGCGTGTTCCTGAGATCTTGCTACAATAGTGCCCCAGAAATTGGCATTTACAGCCCTGCTCCAATGGACTCCATGTTAATCAAACCAGGGCTGATAGCAGGAGCCCCACCATCTGGAGCTAAAAGACATAGAAGAAGTGTTTGGTATATGAAAGAAATACAAATTGCAATTCTATTAATTTTATTTTATTATAATGATTGATGGCATTGGTAGGCTTTGAACTGGCTTAAAAATTGTAAATATATCAATAAAACATTGTTTTCAATGGATCTCTCTCTCTCTCTCTCTCTCTATATATATATATATAGTGACTAGGGAAATGAAAATTTCAGCATGTCATTTTAATTGTGGAAAAACACAGATTATTTTTTTTTATTAGAGAATTTGGGGGGGATTATTCTGGAAGATTAGGATCCCTGTTCATCAGTGAATGCTCTGACAACACATTTCTCTTGCTGTAGATCATGATGGAAGTCACATGGTGTGGTTTCATTAAAACACAGACATTTTGGCTCCTGCTAAGCAAGATTTCACTTTAGTTTTTGTGGAACGCTTTCAAGATAGGAAACAAACACTGCGGTGTATTTATTATCTGAGCACTCTAATTTATCCTTCCTCTCATCTTTTTTCTTTCTTTTTGGTGGTAGTTGATGATACAGGGTTTGATTTTCAAAAGTGCTGAGAAACTGCAATTCCCAGTGAAGCCAGAGGGAACTCACTGTCTCTGAAAATCAGGCCTTTGGTACCCAATCAATCTGGGACAAATTCTCCCTTTATTTACATTGTGTAACTTTGACTTTCAATGGGAATTGAGCGCTCAGTTAGGCACTCTTGTAAATCCCACTAGGCACCTATCTGCATTGTTATGTGAACCTTTGTGAATCTGGCCCAGTGTAAAGCTTGCTGTTCACTTCGTTGGGAGTTGGATCAGCTCCACATACACTTAGCCTGACCTGTTTAGCATAGTTTCAAAATGAAGGTCCACGACAGGATGTGCTATGTGTGGGGGTGGATCTGACAATATTCCATGGTGTGGCACACTTTGAAAACTCTCCCATGGTTGCTATGTATCCAGCATGTGTTTAATGTGGAAGATACTCCTAGAGTTCATGCTATGCATGCACATATTGGTACATGTCTTATACCCCTTTTGTACTCTGGGGAAGGCTTTAACTCATTGTATTGTGTCTAGTGCCCAAAACTTGCACACTCATGAGTGGTCTGCTAATGTGGAGATACTGGGCCAGATTTGATAAGGTATTTAGGCACTTGATTTCAGTGACTGGTAGGCACCTAGGCATGTTTGAAAATAGCAGTGGTGACTGTTTTCATCTTTAGGTGCCTAAATACTTTTGAAAATCTGGCCCAAAGAGCTCATGTGGCCTTTATAGACTGTTTACAGTCTGGCTCTTTTTGTAGCCCACAGAATTACCCAGGTAAAATTTCACCCTCAGAGAATTGAACCTTTGATGATGGAGTTTTTGAAAAGCCTCCGATCCACGTGTGCCTAGGGCTCTGACGGGGGTAATGTGATATAGTTAATTTTCAGAATAGAAATGCACTTTACGGTACTGTGATTTTTAAGTTTCCAGTGAATTGCGTCTTATACTGAATGGAGCATTAAAAGAACATCTTTAGCTCCCTAGATGGAGCCCATGACTCATAAAATGGTGCAGATCCATATGGAGCTGCCAAGGGCATGCAGCTCTGTGGGAGGAATGGAAGGTCCCACACAGGCAACACGTTGTGTTATTGCCTTGACAGTTGTCATTAACTGAGCTGGGCTGAGCTTCTGTTACATCTGGGTTTTTTTAATCCTATTTTATTGAGGAAGTCCAATCAGTTTCACTTGAAATTAAAGACCAGTGTTTTATTTAAATACAGAGGATTTCCCTAGACAGTTGTCTCCTCGTAACAAAATAAACAATGGATTGAACATGTTATTGCTATTCACATGGCCCCACTTACGGCAGGAGAGCAGCTCAGTCATTTCTCTCTCCCAAGAGCAACCAACAGCTGTCTGGCCGTACTTTGTCCTCCCTCACAGAGACTATGGCTTAAGCCGAACCCAACTTAATCTTCACTGTTTAAAGGCACAGTCCCACCAATTAAGGAGAATGGGTTCATTACACAGGCCAGACTGGTTACTGAAGATCTCAAATCTAAATCCTTAG